>PVJA010004018.1:0-89832 GCA_004027025.1 Myocastor coypus | reverse complement strand
AAAAAAAAAAGAATGTTTAGTTATACAGGTCTTGCTTCGACTTGCCCTTGACCACCCAGCAAGGAAAAAAAAATCCTTAATTACAATGCATGGAACTCAGAGCTAGATTGATGAGATGAGCTTTAGGAGGCTTAGATTCAATAGCCTCCAACATCACAAGCTTCACTGGTGGCACACTGCAAATGCAAAACCTTTGACTGTGTATGTATCTGCTTCCTCTTAGTCCAAAGAGAAGTATATTCTTTCCTTTTTTTTTTCTTTCTTTCTTTTTTCTATGCAACATCAATAGGGAGGTGGGTCATGCCCACACGCTGCACTCTATAGAATGATTGTGAGGACAATATGCAATATGTCAACTTTCAAAGAAAAGAAGGGGGGAAAGAAAAAAAAAAGTAATGTGGATTTAGAAAGGTTAATGTTTAATTGTTTGATCAATCTTATATACCTATATGTATTAATCTAAACTGATCCGATGATGAAAATATGTAATATAACCTTTGTTAAATTTAAACAATAAAAAAATTTGAAAAAAAAAAGAATTGATAAGGTCTGAGGGCTACTTTTATTTTGAATATTTTAAAACTAGAGTTTTTCCTATAAATAAAAGAAATTTCAAATGTTGGATAGCAAACAGAAGTTCTGCTATATTTAGACCTGTTGTAAAGGAATGAGAAATCTATGTAAAATTGATTTTACATGTCATTTTTTGAAACTGTGACCCTGGTGGGTCAATCAGTAATTTTTCCTGTACAGGCCCAGAGTCCAGCTAAGAATTTCACTGTTTCTTCATTTCTCAGGAAGAATATAAGAAAAGAAGTCACACTCCCCAGAAAGTAGTTGTCTCCTACTCTCTAAAATCCTCCCATCTTTGAGGTGGGCAACTGGACAAATAAGTGAGATTTTATACTGGTTCACTGTAAGTATCTAATAAGTACTCACTAAATTCAGTACTGGCTTAGAGAACACCTTCCACCATTCATTACATTCTGCCCTATCTTTCCACCTCTCTCCTTCCCTGTTGCTATAATACAGACTTCTTACTCAGTTGGTTGTTCCATCCTGCACATTCAGCTACAGCCTCCTACTATAGAACATCTGTTCACCCCCAGGAAAGTTGTTTCCTCTCTGTGCCTTAATGTTCCATCTAATTCTGAAGTGCTGAAACCCAAACTATAAATCTGAGCTATAGAAAATTTTGAGGTCCAGGAATCAAGCAGATAAAGAAAGACAGGACACTAACCAAGAAGAAAAAATGGAGAACATGGGTACTTCTCTAGTTGGAGTTATTTTTTCCCTAGTCAGATGGGTTAGGAGAAGACACTGCAATTTGCAGAATGCATATTGGATGGCTACCATATAAGTCTCCCACAGCCTAGAGAAGTTGCTGGTATGGTCATCATTCTTGAATATAGATCAGGTAATCATATAGCAAAACTCATGCATTTCTGGTAGCTGGAAAATTTACTTCTAAAGATGTTATTATCATCACCTAAATGTGCTGATTCTCCTACCTAGTTGAGGACAAGGAATATCTGAAATCATGGAACATGGAATTTAGTTTCGGAAATTTCACTGAGGAACATTCAAAACATTTTTCTTGGGTGGCAATTATATACTGAACACTGTTTTAGGTTCAGAGGTGAAATGGTTTATGATCTCACCACAAATTTACACCCTAAAAGGGAGGGTAAGTAAGAAAGAAAACAATACAGAAGAAAATTATAAGAGCTATAACAATTTTGCTCAGCTATAAATCAAATGATTAGAAACCTATTTTGAAATGACAAATTTGGATTTTATTTCAAATGTGATAGGATAATATTACCACTTTCTTGTGCACAGGTACTTAAATTTCAAGTATAATGAGGTAATTATATTTCCTTATTTGGCAAAGGAGCAGAGATTTATGCTGTGAATAGATTGCAAATGAGAGGCTGGAGTGTGACACTAAGCCAGATGAAAATTTTGGTATTCTACTTAGAAGAATTAAATAAAAGTCTACTTAGTAAAATTGTATTTTCTAGGGAAGGATTTACAGGATGTTCAGGGTCTCAGTACTAGATCAGACTCATAGTGATCCACCTATTTACAGCCTCCCAAGAACTGGGATGACAGGCAAGTGCCACCATGCCCAGTCTCAATTGCTGTGTCAGTGTGTCCCAGGCACAGGGCCAACACCCATACTTAGTAAAAATTAAAACCCTACACCTTTCACTAATTCAGTGACTTCCCAGGCATACATCCTCCTCCTTTACCCACGTATTGTCCTCACACAAGAAATTACTGTATTTTCCTTGTAGAAACAACATGAAAAAAGGAAAACATTATAGTTACTCACTGTAGTGGTTCCCCCAGTAAAATGGCCAAGTTCTACAGCATTACATCCAAGTGAAGTCTGCCAGTTCTCATTTTTGCTTATTTTTTAAAGAGAATACAAAATAGTAATGAAAAGAAAAAAATTAGAAATGATACAGAATTTCACTAAATAATATGAATTCAACAATATTTACTGTATTGCATGATGTTGTCTTCCAACTAGTTATTCAGTTTACTAGATATACACATGCAAAATTGGAAAAAGAAAGAAAAAAGAAGAAGTATGAGCAATTAAGAAGAGAAAAAATGGGGGAAAGAAAAAGACAAAAACCAAATAAACAAAAAATTAAACATCAACTACTCCTTCCCATAGACCAGCAGAAACACCCAATACAGTTCTCAAGAGTACCTGTAGGTACAGAGACTCTTTACCTATTACAAGAAATCAAGAGATACAGCCTAAAATTTTAGAAGGAAAAGGAATTTAACTTAGTTATTTTAAAATACAGCGAACACTAGAGGAATTAGTTAAAATTACTTGAAAGTAGTTGCCCTAAAAGATGGAAATTAAAGAATTAGCAAAATGCTTATTATATTCATTTAAAAGGTTTGTATGAAATTGGCTTTTACTGCTTTTCACATGCACCATTTTGCTAAATATAATATTCAGTCGAAAAGGCGAGTTGTTATTAAAATGTGCTCTGGACTGGTGAGAGAGTTCAGTGGACTAAAGCACCTGCTTTGACAACCTTAGGCCAATACACGGAGCAGGGTTCAGTTCCCACAACCACATGCTGTGCCAGCCCTGCCCCCTGGGTGTGCTGAGCCAGAATCTGGGCATGCTGGAGCACGCCTGTAATCCAAGCACTGGGGAGGCTGAAAGCAGGAGGATAACTTTGAGTCTAAGCTGTGTAGTAAGACCCTGTGCAATAAAAAGTGTACATAAAAAATAAAAATATTAAAATGTGCCCAAATGTACACAGAAGAGATGCTGTTGACAAAACAGCATTTAAGATCAATATAAGAAGTGCATGATTCACTAGTTTTACAAAATGAAATTTTTGACCTCTCATGAATGTCAAACATAAGGTATGTAGTGCTTTATATGTAGAAAACATGGCATTAGATTATGAAAAGGAATATTTTAAACCTAATCGCAAAGTTTTCCGTAAAGCTGCTTTTTAACCTGAGTGAGAGAAGTGGTAAAATGTAGTGGGGAAAAGCCTGCACTGGAGCCCAGCGGCCTGAGCCCAGATGCAGGTGTAGCCCAGGCTTAGCCCTGCCAAGCGCCCCAGTGTGAAGGGGGAATAGTAACTCCCGGCTTATAGCAGTGTAAGTGAGGATTGGGTGAGTTAATGCCTGGGAAGTTAGAGCTGGATGGCCCACAAGAAACATTACACGGATTTTCTTAATTAAATAAAATCAATCACAAAACACTTTATAAACATTATTAAATGGTTTTTTGTTAGATCATCACAGAATGTGAAATAAAATTTATGTCTGCAAGAGAAATATTTCACAAACATATACAAATATATGTGTCAAAGAACACATATTGAAGGAATAGTATAATAAAAATATGCATACTATATGTAATAATTTACACTGAACCTCATTCTGTTTTTTATTTGCTATTATGTTAGTATTTGCTTAAATGTTTATCCTTCCTTCCTTCCTTCCTTCCTTCTTCCTTCCTCCCCTCTTTTTTCTTTTTGTTTGCATTCTCTCTCACACATTTTTGTGCAAGGGATTGAATGCAGCGACACTCCACCATTATTTGCCTAGCCCTTTATTGATTTTTCCTTATTTTAAGACTGAGTCTTGCTAAGCTGCCCAGGCTAGCCTTGATCTCATAATGCTTCTGCTTCAGCCTCCACAGTAGCAGGGTTTATAGGTGTGTCCCACCGCATCTGGCTTTATATTATTTAAAAATATATTCTAAATGACTTAGCATTTCATTTTAAAGGTGTATATTAGCTTATTTAACAATTTTTCTTTCATACTGCAAGTCCAAATGTATCTCTAACTTGATTACTCATTACTTTTAGTACAGATTTCTTAAATTTAAATCATTAGTTTAAATGTTATGAATATTTTGGTATATGTTTATAAATGGATTCTAAGAGTATAAACAAAGGTTTATGAGTACATGTCTTACTGTGTTATGGATTGTGATGTTTTAAAATCTTATTTATTTATCACAAATGTGCTCTTTTTGAGATTATTGTTACTTTTAAATTTTTCAGTTGCTAAATTAAAATAAAAAACCTCTGACACTTGTTAAAATGGTGAAGAAGACCTTACTTTGGAATATTGCAATGTGTCAAAATTATTGCACTGAAGGAGAGAGGTCAAGTCCAACTCTAATTAAGATTTTGAACTAAGGAGCAGGTTGTAAAATGGAACTGGTGAGTGGAAAATTGTTGGAAAATCCAGGGGTAGAAATTCTTGCTAGATTGATAATGATGATTAGTTTCATGTGTTGATTTAACTGGACCATGGGATGGCCAGATATTTGGTTAAGTATCAACCCTGGTTTTTTGAAAGAGATTTCTAAAAGAGATTAATATTTGAATCAATAGAATCTGTTAAGCAGATTCTCCCTCCAAATCTGATATGTTATCTAATCCATGCAGGCTTGAGTGGAATAGAAAGGTTGAGAAAGAAAGAATACTTTGAAACTGACTATTCATTTTATCCTATCATTGGATTGGGATTACAATGTGTCTAACATTGTTGGCTCCTAGGCATTTAGACACAGACCGGAGTCACACCACTGTTTTCCTAGATTTGTGCCGTAGTTTGACTTTAGAGGGTTCCACAGAGGCGTGTGAATTAAAGCCATGCTGTTTGGTTTGGCATTATTGGAGATAATAGAACCTTAGGAAGAGAGATTCGTGAGAAGTCTCCAGGTTATCGTGAATATGATCCGGACAGGGACAGCAGGACCCCTGCCTCCTCTCTATCTTTTTCTCATACTGGTCCTGAAGTAAGCGTCTTTGCTCTATCAGGGTGTTCCTGCCATGCTGTGCTGCCACATGCCCACAGCAAGGAGGCTGACCCATCCTGGCCTAGAGCCTCCAGGACTGGGAGCCAGGATACACCATTTATCTTTCTAAATTGGTCACCTCAGGAATTTCTTTAACAGAAAGCTAATGGACAGTTTCTGACTGTGCATCCTGGATTCATATATATATATATATTCTATGTTTCTAAAGAGTTCATACTAACATAACTGATCTAACAGGATTTGTACTCATCCATGATCAGATAACAAAAGTGGAAGAATGGAAGGATTCTTTCTAGAGTGACTAAGGAAAATTCTCCCTAAAATGTGCTGATGTGGGTCTGGTAAGCACAGACATCAAAGCTGGGCTTGGACAGGAAGGCTTGGAGAAGAAAAGATAGAATAAAATTTAGTTGAGAAGAGAGTGGCAATGGCGAATTTGTGTCAACTTGATTGGGCTAATGGAAATCCAGTAAAACCCTGTGTCTGAGAAAATCTGCGGGGGAAGATTTTCACTTGATTCAATGTAAAGGGTAAAGGAGCTCTGTCTTTAGCAACATAGGCAATCATCATTCAGTTATCTGGAAGCCAAGCAAAGCAGCACAGCAAAGCAAGGATGAATTCTTTGTCTGAGCTTGGGCACCCATCTTCTTCCCTGGCTGCAGCACTCCTTTTCCCTAGTTCTCTATCCAGAGAATAGAGGTTAAATCATTGGCTTCCCTTGTATTAGGCCTTCTGATTTGGACCAAATCCAGATCAGTACCATCTTCCCTGGTTCTCCAGTTCACAGAGAGCATATCATCAAGTGCCTTGTCCTCCATAATTTGATGAGGTAACTCACTAATACAGCTTGATTCTGTTTTCCTGAGAATTCTTACTGTTATGCATCTTTATTTGTCATTCCTCTTATTCAAGGAAGGAAGAGACCTCGTTCTTCCTCTGAAATAGTGTAAGAAGTACAAATCTCCTTCAGTAGCCTTTGTTTCCTTAAGGAACAACTTTAGCTGCTGTCGAGACCTGGTAGCAGGTTAGTCAGTCGAGACAGTGTCCAGATATTGGCAGATGCTCTGCAGTGAGTTGCCACACCAGAGACACTCTGGTCACAGAGGATGCCCACTGCTCTGCTTCTACTCTTGGACTTTAACACATAAGATAATTTTAAGACCCTCAAGGATTTTGCTAACTAGGTTAGTTACCAGTGACTACACATCAAGAGAGTGAAAAAAAATGCAGACATTAATTTAGAATAGCTGGGTCCTGGAGGAAACGAGAACTGAGAACTTGGTAAGAGCTAACAAAATATATAAGATGGCAATAAGCGGTACACTTGATATGTAGGTATTGAAAGCCTCAAAGACAATGAATATAGATATAATTCTAATAATCTCCAAATATATCCTTGATTTTCCATTGAAATGAATTTTTGTCTTTATAGTCACTTTATTTTTAATTTTTGTGTACAAATTAAGTCCAATCTCATTAGATTTTTGTTTAATTTTTTACATAAATTTAGCAAAAGTAGTAACTGATAACAGAACTCTTTCAGTGTACTTTGCTAGCAGTTTTCATAAAGAATCTCATATTTGACTTTTAAAGGTCCTTTAAGGCTAGAAATCCAATCCAATAATTTTCAATCAGGCTTTATAGCAGTATCTAAATGTCTGAGTCATTTCTTCTTTTCTCTTAGGTCCTTAGTTTGCTTCATGAGTCCTGGGCTTTGTAGTTTTCCTTGCTTGTCTGTAAGGCTGAGAACCCTGTGAGTCCGGTACCTACCTGGTTTTCTAAGAAGGTTTATAAATATTCAGCTCCATAAAGTAACCATAAAATAAACCTTTGTTTCTTAAAATTATGTGGTTATATCTGATTCTATGCATCATTTTAAAATATGACATTCCAAAGTCTTAGTTAAATAGCCAATTTTTCCAATTATGCCCTGTTACAAAAGAGACAGATTTGTATTGAACTTATGTAAATGAGAATATTGCTGTGGAAATAAGAATACACTTATTTGCATAGGTTCAATGAGAGTTTCTAAATTCTAGAAGGGTCAAGAAAGGAGATACAAATGAATGTTCTATTTCTGTTCATAAAATTGCAGTCTATTAATTTGTTATGTTATAGATAACTAAAATCTAAAAAATAGGACATTGAAACAGGCAAACACAGTAATATAAATTGACTAGTTTATTCCCACATCCTATTTGTTACCTGAATTATATTCCTGGCAAATGGAATGCATTGTTTATGTACTCAGTTAGAAGAGTCACACTTTTTATCAATATTTGTAGAGGTGACTTTGAGGATTTTCCAATTGTCTTGATAGTTACTCTTAAAGAATCTGTGGACTAAATGTTAGGCTACACACTGAGGGATGTTAGGCAACTCTCTTAATCATCTAGCTCTATCTGAGCAGATGAAGTATCTGGCCTGTTTTCTTTAAACCTTTCCTTCTCTTAGTCTCAAGGGGTTGCTTACGTCTTTCTGAGCTTCTGTGAACACCACATAGCTACAGATAGCCAAAGTTCTAGAAACTGTAGAGAATCAAGGGGCCAAAGTAGGAAAGGAGAAGTCTGGCAGAGGTGAACAGGGAAGGACTGCAGTGGACATATGAGGGATCTCATGGAAGTGAAACGAGGAAGGAGATACAGAAGGACCACAAGGGCAGATCTTAAGTTTTCCAAAGATGCCACTGAAAATCCAAATTATCCTTGAAAATGTCTTGGCAACGAGAAAGGAAAGAGCTTGCAGCATAATGTTGGAGCATATAGTTAGCAGGGGTTCCACATAAGTGGAGAGGGTTGCAGTAGGCCACAGAAACCCCAAGTCCTTAATTAGTAGTGCCTTGGAAACAGGTCTGGGAATTCTAACACAAGCTCTATCTCATGGACAGCTTGGGGCATTAAATAGAGAAGCCCAAGACTCTAACTTAGCCTTTTTTTAAATAGGATCAGAACTGAGCTTCTAATAGAAAGAGACATACAAAGTCAAGTAAAACAATTCTAGCCCAAGCCACTGGCAGTGAACTCTTACTTGAAATAGAAGACATGATTTCTGGGTGATAATTCTTGTGAATTGGGATCTATTGCTCAACTTGTGATAACACATACAAAGCTCAGAATCAGTGTTCCCATTAACTGTACCCTGGAAAACTGGCAGGTGTGATGCTCCATAGTGGGTCTCTAATCAGTCAGCTGAGGGTGAAGACAGTGGCTTCAAAGGGCCTTCTTGGGCTGCAAGTGAGAGACCTGTGGATCAGTGATAATCCTGACCCCAAATTATGACTCTACAACTTCTGGAAAAATGAGTTGGACACATTGCTAACATTTTAGGAAAATTTCTATTCAAGATTATTGAGATAAATGTCCATGCTTCCCAGTAACAGGGAAAAATCTGGCTCAACTACCAAGCATGGACAAATGGAGGTTGATAGTCATGTGCCAAGCTTAGGGGATGGAAGGAGGATATTAGATCAACATCACTAAGAAGATCTGTGGAGGAGAATTCTTGCTAGATGGACCTAATAGGATTCTTAACAAGAGCAAAAAAAGAGTAAGGGGATTATTTCAGCAGCGTTCTTGCTGAATATGGACTACACAGGTGTGAGAAGAGGTATAACAGGAGCAGGGACAGGTGCAGGCCTGATCAGCAGAAGATATAGAGCACATGGTTAAAGTTTAATCAAGAAGGGAGTCTTTATCAGTCTGGCCAGTACTGAAGAGGTACATTTATCTCATGAGGATTAAACACCACTTATTTTTATATTTTTCTGATTCAGAAATTGAAAAATAACTTTCATGTCTTCTCTTTCTTTCTTTTTAAAAAATGTATTTAGTACAGAGTCTACAGGGTCTCACTACACAGGTAAGACTCACAGTAACTCTCTTGTTTTCAGATTCCAAGTGCAGAGATTACCGGCATGCATCACCATGCCCAGTCTGAGTGTGCCCTGGACATCAGGCTGGCATGGATGTTGGAGGTTGAAGCCCGATCCCTGGGTGCTTTAATCTACTCAGCTATCTAGAGAAAAATCTCAGTTCTTGAATCGGGAAGTAGGCCCAGGTCTGCCCAACTAGCTTGATTGGAGCAACAGAGATCTAAAAACATAGATCTTTGAGGACCTAGAGAAGGAGGAAGGGAGTAGGCAGTGGAGGGAAGTGAAAGAGAGATTTGCATGAGTACCTGTGCCAGTTCTCCACATTGAATGTAAACATTCTGTACTAAATACAAATAGTAATAAAAATTTAAAAATTATAGGAAAGAAATAAGCTTTATAGCAATTTCTTAAGCAAGCAAGAAAGTGTGTTCTGATGCATTAACTTGAGTTGAAATTTCATAAGGTTGAAATCTGAAGGAGCCAGATGTGGCCAATGATTATAAAGCATAGAATCAAGGGATATATGAAAACATAAAATCAATGAACTAAATTAGGCATTAATACCAGTGAACATCAAAAGAACCATCTGTACAATCATACAGGTAAAAAGATGGTGACATTAAGGAAAAATAGGTTGAAAAGAACAGCTTTAGCCTCATACATAATAGAAGGTCTGGGGTTCTCTGGAGTGCTCACATGTGCAATGAGGGAAGCATTTAGAGACATGCTGATGGGTTCAATGACTGTTAGAGATGGAGCTCTTAGGCATACCTTGAAGAGTGCAACACAGAATCATAGAGCTGGGTGGAGGCCAGATTAGTAAGGCTGACCTGAATTTTAGGCTGAGGACAGGTGTGAAGCTTACTCCGGTCACGATGATTGTCTCCTGGAAATATCGGCAGAGCTAAATGACGAAGTAAGAAATTTAGAATATCTACCTAGGAGGTTACTATTGTATCTGAAAATAGGTACTGATAAAGGTATAACCCAGAAAAATAGAAATGGGAATAGAAAAAAATGTGAGATATTGAGTAAGAAAGGCGACTAAGATTTTGTAGTTCTTCACCTTCCAAGAATGAGTTCAAGAAAGACAAATGAGTCAAAGACTCATACTAAGGCTGGAAGAACCAAGTAAGGCTAAGAGTCTGGGGATGCTGCGAAAGGGGAGGGAATGTGAATATTAAACTGTTTTCTAGTAGAAAGTATTGGAGGTTTAAAGATAAAGTCACCTCTTGAAATCTACCAACGAAGAGTATGTTGTTTTGCTATTTTGTAAAGCTAAAAACTCTGTATCTATTATCATATGTCAGTTAATAATTATGATAGGCTTTGTGTCACCTTGTATTTATTTGCTTTTAAAAGGCAAAAGACAATAGTTTGTGTATGAGTTAGTGAAACTTGATTGTAATGGTCTTGACCTGATTTCCTGGTGACAAATGATATCTCACTTCCATGTAATATTCTTGGAGTTAACTACTATAATAGAAATGATTTTCTTGATACCAAAGTTTGCTCCTTACTGAAATTTCTTCATATTAAAAGCTTGTGGTGCAGTTCAAGTTTGAAACTTTCATAGAGTAGAAAGAGGAACAGGCACAAGGAAAGGGTAGGGTAGGCAGTTGCCTAGGCGGTAGCAGCTAGGAGGAAGGCCAAAATCCTAAGGCCTGACAACAGAACTTAATCTTTAATGTGCATATGAATCACTGGGGAATTTTGTTGAAAGGCAAAGTGATTCAGTTGTTCTGTGTAGAGAGCCAACGTTCTGTATTTCTAACACTCTCAGAAGATGCTGAAGTTGCCCATTTCTGAACCATATCTTGAGAAGCAACGCATTGGGAATCAAATGAGAACAGTTTAAAGTGTGTGTGTGTGTGTGTGTGTGTGTGTGTGTGTGTGTGTATTTCATTTTTTCAATTAGGCTTCTCAGCTTCACTCTTCAATTATTTTTTTCTGGATGTGGGGCCAAGCAGCTGAACTTTACAGAACACAGGACGGGGATTCTTTGCTCTGCTTTTTTTTTTTTTTTTTTTTTTAATGGTTTTGGGTCATTATAGAAAGAGTATCAGCTATAAGTGAAAGAAGGGATGTGATTGAAATCTGGATTTATACATTCCTTTTTCCTATAACAGGACATACATTCAAGAAAAATCACTGACGTGTGCAAAATGATGCAATTAATGCCACACGTTATGGAAAAATGCAAACAGGAATACAATATTCAAAAAGTTGTCACACACACACACACACACTAGATGGGACTATAATAGAAATTGTAACACAGTACTATATAGAGTAATAGTTAAGAAGTATGTTATGTACCTCTAACAATCTTCCAAAATGAAATCCATTAATTTATACTAAAGAAAATGTAAGGTAACAAAATAAATACATAAATTCACATGACAATTACAATGAATGTGGTATTTTACTGTGTAAATGATCTAAATTATATTTGTAGGTTTTGGAAAAATTGTTGGTTATGACTAGTGCATCATAAACTGATAGTTTTCGAAGTCAGAGAAAAAGTTGTAACCCCAGATGTGAATGAATGTAGCTCATAATACACATAGTTCACTAAGGCAGCTGGTAGGTATTTGAGTACATGAATGTGTGTGTCCTGCCTACTCCTACCCTGTGCATGTCACCTATATAGTTTTATGCTTACATGTCATTTTTCACACATGTAATTATGTATAAACAAGTGTCAAGTTTGGTGAAACTTAAATTTTTTCACATCATTCACATTGGCACAAAGTTGCATTTTTGAAAGCAATTTTTTTGCTTCATGTTGCTGGAGATCATCACTCGTTTCTCTCTTGGAGATGTGGATTTTGTAGGTTTACTCTCTTGCTGATCCAAAATTATTTCTAGGTTCTAACAGCTACCATTCACCCTGTGCCTTTGGGCCTGAAATGGTGACAGATATTTGCTATTTTTAATTTCAAATGATTTCCAATACCGACTGTCATCTAATTGAACCTTACCCCCATCTTTCAAAATACTCTATATAATGTAAGTTAATGCCTATTACTTCCCTGTACTTTTAAAGTTATTCTTATGGATTGCTCCTGTTTTGGAAAACGTCTCCATGTAATTAACAATGTGATGAGATCTAGCAGATGAAAGTGCAGTCTATGCATACGGCTTCAGTCATTGTGAATGTGTACTATTAGATAGAACAACAAGCTGGTTCTATACCAGATCCTTCACAAAGAAAGTTAGGTGAACTCATTGTTTACCTCAAAATCTTAAAAGGGCTTCCTTTTAGAGAAAATCAAATGTCTGTTCAGGTCACTGCGTGGCTTAGCTGCCTGCTATATTTCTGAATTCATTGCCCTACAGTTCAGGCACTCCATTTCTCTCCCTTTGTTCCAGCAACATGGTTTCCTTGCAGCTCTGCAATGTTTCAGCTTGGCTTCTGTCCTCTGCAGGTTTTTCTTTTTACCTAGACTTCCTCAGAGAGCTATTTACAAGGCTTGTTCTAGGCTATTTACTATTTAACTATTACTCATTCAAGAAGGCTTAATTTGATCTTCTATTTAGAATTATGACCACCTCCCTTAAACCTATAGTTCCCTTTGTACTTCTCTGTTTTTGTCAACAACACTATTATGTCTTTTTCATAATTTTATTATTTTTAATAAGAAATAACAATGAGAAAGTTCCAAAACACATTAGTAGGACTGCCACAATCATTAATACAATGCATATTGTTGTCTTCATAGTAGTTGATCAGAGTATAAGATGCAGACATGATAACTTTTCTAAATACTATTGGTACAAATATTTCTTCTCATTGAGCTATGTCTGAAAATTATATTGCTCTAAACTATTTGCTTAGTTTTCAATTTTTTTCTGATTATTTATCCTACCTAGAATATAAAGTTTGTGAAAGCTGTTGGTTTCTATTTTTAAAATAAACATATCCTAAATTTATAAGGGAACTAATATCTGAAGATGCAAGCTATTCATGTCACATGTTTTTGAGTTTTATTGTCAATAATGTTAATAGCTACTTGTAGAAAGAAGCCTTTTAATTGAGGGCTATTTTGAGCATTGCAAGTACAATTAGAAACCAATTCTCTACGTATGAATTTACCTTTCTCTTCTGATTGGGTTAGACACTCACTCATTGGCTGACAACCTAAGATATAAAATTAAAATTAAAATGTATTTGCCATGCTCATAGAACTGTAGTGAAAAGGGAGGGCACTGCACTACCATACGCTCTTGGAAATCAGCTAGAAGCCCAGTTCCTGGCTCTTGCTAGGATCTTCTTAACATTGTTCTGGAAGATGATCATTCAGCCTGTCACAGCGTGGATGTATTTCAAGTTCTGTTCTATATTTTATTAGATTTTAATTTAAAATATTTTTTGAATGAAAAACTGTGTCTTCCTGTCCAAGAGCCCTAGCCTGGCACTATGGCAACAAGACACCACAATTTATTTTCATTAGAATCAAGACTGCCTATTCTGTTTAGGCTTTCTGTCTGTAACTATCGGAGACACAGCAGTTTTCTCTTCAGTCTAACAAGCCCCATTCGGCCTAACTTGAGCCAGGACACAGTCAGTATCTTGACTACGCTTCATGATTTATTTACATTTTTCTATAGAAGGTCTTGCTTTATTCTCATGATTGTCATCAACATCCTAAATTCTCAAATGAATTAAGGTAGATAATGAGAAAATCCCTTCTAATGAGAAAAATAGGTTACGTTCCACATTTGGAAAGCTTGAATATTGCTCCCCTTTATTTTTCCAAATTTTTATTTTGCCAGGACAGATGTCTTCTCCAGTAGCTGAAGTTTCTATACATTTACACAAAGGAAAAGACTCTTAGTTGTTTAAGAGCTTCCAGGAAAAAAAAGGAAAAGATCTTTTTCCTTTTTATCTCAGAATAGTTTTTGTTGAATTCTCAGGAATAGGTTAAAACCACTTTTCAAAAAATAAACAAATAAATGAAATAAAATAAAAGATTGAAAATGAAGGCCCTGAGTTCAATCTCTGGTAACGCACACACACACACACACACACACACACACACACACACACACACAGACTATTGTTCATTAAACTGAAATCTCTGAGTTGGCCCTAACATGAGACCACCATCTTCATTATGAAACATCTGATTAAATATAAAATATTTAAATTAGAGACCCTATTTCACCTACCTAATTAATTGATATAAAGCAGAGATGAAAGTAAAATTTTAGGGCCCGGCGGGATGGCTCAGTGGCCTAAAGCGCCTGCTTGGGAAAGCTTGGGCGGCCTCAGGGACAGCGGTTCGATCCCCGGCACCACATGCTGCGCCAGCCCTGCCCTCGGGGTGGGCTGAGCCGGCCATGAAAATGAGTGAATAAACAAACAAAGGTTCTGAAACAAGAAAAAAAAAAAAAGAAAGTAAAATTTTATATATTAAAACAGATTCTGTGAATGGTAATTAAATACATCTTTATATAATGATATTCAGCTCATGATATCCATTTAATCAGTTTTTTATGTTTTAAAGAGAAAAACAATGATATGCAATTTCAAAACAAAATAATAGGAAATTAATGGTATAGGTACAGGCATGAAAAAATTGATCAATTTAAGTACAAACTGTTCCTTTCAATGAGCTAATAGAAATTAGTAGTATAATGATCTTAGTTATATCATGTGTATACATCATATGTATATTTTTTGCTATCTTTCTTTTCTCCTTTCCCTCACTTCAATTGTTCTTTACTTTTGTGTAGCTTCTTTTGTTTTCACAGTATCTATTGTACATTTTTAGATCTTCTTACTCTTTCAGTTTCCTGTACTAAGTAGATAATTTAATCATTTTCTATTCATCCCAAGTTTTCTCAGCACTGATCTGGTGCAAAGTATTACCATATCAAAGAAAGGTGGTGTTTTATGCTCCATTCCTTGTTTGTAGAGTGAAGGATGCAGTTGTTCCAAAACTAATAAATGACAGATTTGGGAGACAACTAAATTACAGTTTTTGCTGTCTTATAATGTGAATTTCCTTTTTTAATGGAAGATGTAGATAGCAAAATTCTCTGGTTCCTCACTAAATTTGTTTATGCCTTTCTTCTTAAGAACTGGACGCTAGAAGAGGAGGAATCTCATAGTTTTGCATTTCTGAAGTGCTAGCTGGATGTTAGGTAGGGAGTAGAAAGTGAGCAAATGGGTTGAAATAAATTCATGCAATCATGTGGATGCTTAGTGACTTAAGCTGATGGAACAGCTGCAGAATTGAATTTATGTTTATGTAGCTATTTAGCTGCTCTCTACACAGTCTTAAATTGAAAAACCTTTACCATAATCATATAAATACTAAGCACAGACTGAATTATAAACCTTGTCATCAAGTTTTTCCAAAATTTCAGTGTAGGGAAACTTTAAAGCAGGAATTTTTTCTTCAGCGGTTGAGTTTTCTCACTAGAATAGTCAAATGCCCAGGAAAGGGAAGTAGGTAAAATGTGGACCAATATATAATAAAAGTGAAAAAAATAATTAAATTTTTAAAAATCCAGGGACCACATTTTTAGACATTTACAATGAAAATGAACAGAATGGCCATTGTATAGTGTGACCAGATAGAGAATGTGTATAAAAGAAACATGGAATGGAATAATTTATATCTTCACAACAGTGAGCTTACAGTGCTGACAGGAAGTGTACTCCTCAGGAGAAGGTACTGATAGCACCTACATTAATACAGATCAACAGACTCACTTTCTCAGCCAATTTTCTTGTGTAGAAACAGAAAACATACAGTGACTCATGAAACATCTGTTGAAATGTTTTTAATGTGCCAAGGTAGGAAGGAATTTTCAGTTTGAGAAACAGTGTTTAAAAAAGCAAGGAGGAAATCTGACTCAGAATTAGGAAAGAAAATATTTATGCACAGAAATCTTCACAAGAAATCCTGTAAGGTCCTGCCTGAAAGTAGGTTGATGGAAGCTTGGTGGCATAAATAAAGTGACAGATAAGACATTCTGGCTTTCATCTTTTCATACAGTGGCAGTCAAATCTAACAATAATTTGGTACAGTTGGTCTTTAGGGAAGACACAGTTTTTTGTCACACTTTCCTACTGCTTAGCTAATTTAGGTAGAAATAATGGCATTGCAAAAAATGGAGTAACAGCCCATCTGTCTGTGAACTGAGAATGATCACATAGAATGTGGTGATCAGAGGGAGCGGGAGATAGCTCACCAAAGCGATGGCCTCCCAGTTCAAAAACTCAAAGACCCAGCATCAAATACAGATTCATTACCAAGAAATTAGAGCATAGGCCATCAATGATGCAATCATGACAAGCCTAAGAAGGAAGCCAGCTGACATAATTTCTGGGCCAAGCTGATTATAAATAGAGATAGCAGTCCAGGAAATTAATCAATTTGTGATCAACATTGAATAAGGTTATTACCAAGAGACAGTTTCTCAGCTTCTTGTCTAAATTGGTCAGGATGCACTCATAATTAGCTTCTTATGCTTTCCATTGGTGTGCTAGCCAGCTAGGGTTCTGTTACACAGTCAGCACTGTTGTTGGCAGAGTTGGATTCTACAAATGTGAGAGGGAGGTCAGTGAAGAGAATTAGGCTGGCTAAGAAAGCTGAGCAACGTACAAAGCAGTTACCTGAGTATCTGAAAATTAAAACTAGAAAGACTGTTTTTGTTTTAAATATTCTGACATTTGGAATCACTTTCCCTTGTGAATTACCCTACACATTCATGATGAGACACTAAACATCAGCTCCTGAACAATTATATTCTCTATGGCTTGTGAGTTGATGCTGTAAGTATTATGAATTTCACATGTAGTAGTTAAATTATTTCTGTGTTTTAAATAAGATGGTCTCTGGGGAAAAGTGATTTTAAAACATTTCAACTGAGAAAGAACAACAATTTTAAAAATCTGTTTAACATAAATAGTGAAATGGAAAGGGGAAGGTTTATTTCACGTAGTACTGTCCATGTACAAGCTAAATAATATAAAGTGAAAAAATTTGTGTCTATTAGTACTCTTTTCATATGCATTTGAATTATTCACAAAAAACAGAAAGTTAACACAAATAAAGTTATAAAATACAAACAGAATAGTTTATGGTAAACGTAAAGAAGCTCCACACTTAACCACACATGTACACATTTTCCCCGTTCCTGGTGCAGACTGCCAAGTTAATTCTGCAACCCCAGATATGCATATTTTATTCTTATATGGAACTCTAAAATATGATGCTGGTTTTATCATGACTCCAAAAGTTTCAACAATTTAATAATAATTTATTTTGGAAATACCCACTTATTGCCATTGTATGATAATGTGGAGATTGTTTCTGTTCATGCTTTATTATACTATAGAGACATGCAACAACTCTTATTTAAATATCAAATGTTACCTAATACCAGTTTAGAAACTAAGGAGAGGTTCATATTATTTTTCTTTTTTGATGTATTAATTTTAAAGATTTGATACAACTTTTTTTGGTGCCACTTCATCCTGAGGTCTATAGAGGTCACTGAGCAGACCATGTGCCTGTCTGCAAAGCACAAGGACACAGGTTCCATTCCTGGAATCTCATAGTGCTAGCCCTGAAAGAGGGCATAGTAGCACACACCTGTAATCCCAGGGCTGGGGAAGTCAAGACAGGAGGGTCACAGTGAGTCTGAGCTGTATAGAAAGACTCTCCACCAAATAAATAAATAAATAAATAAACAAACAAATAAATAATTTTTAAAAAAGATATGTGTATTCATCACCATTATTATTTAGCATTTTAATGGTAGAAGTAACCAAAATAATTAGAGAAGTGAGTGAAATAAAAGTTAAATATAACAAAGAAATAATCATTAGAGGATGGTGCGTGCTTACCTAGACCACCTAAAATAAACAACTGGACAGATATTATAAGTAAAAGACAAGCAGATGGCTATGTAAGTATTTAGTATTTTGAAATAAGTAAAATTCAATTGTAGCACCAAAAATAATTGGAAAATCTAATCAGATATTGCATAAAAGCAATAAAAGACACATGAAGGCTTAAACTAATCAAAAATTATTCCATACATATGCCTTTATGTACATATTTATACTAACAGAACTCTGAGGGATATGCAAAAGAGACTTATATTGGGTTCCTAGGTAGAAATATTAAACAAGACTATGACTTTGCTGGAACATTGCCACTTCTGTTAAGTTAGTTTATAAATGTAATAAAACATCACTAAAATAGTACTGAGTTTTTAAAGAATTGAGTGAGTTGACTTTAAAATTCCTCATGATTCAGCAAAGAAGCAGCTTGGCGATCCCAACATAGAGAAGTGCTAAAAGGTTGAGACTCCTAGGATTATATAAAATATGTCACTTATCCTAAAATAAAGTATGAAGTCACTTGTACACAGATTGACACAGAAACAGAATAGAATAGAAAATACAGTAGCAACCTAAACATTTCAGGAAATTTACTACATAGTGAAATCATTTTAGACTAATAACAGAAACAAATAATTTATAAATAAATGGCATTCAATTATTTCACTATATAAGAAGACTATTTTGGGTTTAAACTTCACTTTTACAACAACATAAAAATTTCCATAAATCAATACTTAATAAATCATAAAAGAATATTTTATTTTATTTTATTTTATTTTATTTATTTATTTATTTATTTTTTTGTCTTTTTGAGACAGGGTCTCATTATGCAGTTGAGGCTGGCCTTGGGTTCAGTTTTGTAGCCCAGGCTGGTCTCGAACTCGCACTGATCCTCCTTCCTCAGCCTCCCGAGTGCTGGGATTACAGGCGTGCGCCACCACACCCGGCAATAAAAGAATATTTTAAAGTGGCCTGTGAGAAAGAATCTGAACTGTGAGTAGCTGAAACACTGGAGTCCTACATTTTTTTTATTGTACTCTTTATGTATTTTTGCTCTTCGATACTGCGCATATATGTGAAAACAAAACAATCAATAAAGGTAGTCTTTACTTTGCATGGTTCTACTGTACATGAATTCCAGTTACAATGATTTAGTTAAATAAAACTGCCCCCTAAACATGATTAAAATTGCAGTTACCATTGTACGGTAACAATGAGTAGTTGTCTAAGGCACACACCTTGCTAGCTCTCTGGTCTTCAAACCATACATGCCTCATGACGTATGAATTTCCTCATCACTTAGAAAGTCTGGTCAATGCTTAATTTTTATCCAGTTTACTCTAACAAGGTATATAATTGTATTTTACTGTTTCCAGTGGATAACATGACACAAAATTTTTCAAAGGTGGATAATATACAGAAAGAATTGGTCAACAAAGTTGAAAGAATAACAGAGCAATAGGGGTGAGCTTATTGAAAGTTGGGATGGAATGTGAATGGAGTTGCCGATGGAGTTTCCTGCTACAGGAACATTGACATTGCCTGGAGAAGAATGACTCCATTTGAGTGGTGTCGGACATGTAGCCTCTTAGTACATGGGAACTTAGGGACATGAAGGGACAGAAGGGTGTTGCTGTCCTAGAGGAGCTGACCCTGGTAGACTTTGATTTCAGGCCAAAGTGCCACTGAGGCTCTGCTCTGGGGAGCACCTCAGGACCAATGGTATCACAGTGGTGGGGCACAGATGGGAAGAGTCATTTGTACCTAAGGCAGAAGCCAAGAGAAGGTGAGTGGGGCCCATCTCACATTTTTATAACAAAGCTTTCAGGAGAATTAATCAATGATCCAGGAGAAATACTTTTATCCTTTCCAAGGGCACCCCTCCAATGAACTTGAGGGCTCCCCGCTGGGCTCCTCCTCTTTAAAGGTGCACCACTTTAATTCTACCATGCTAGGGAACAAGTTTCCACCACGCGAACGCCTGGGAAATGCATCCAAACTATAGGAGCTACCTTAACAGAACAAAATAGCTGGCATGGCTGGCTTAGAAGATAGGAAGGTTTTTTTTTTTTTTTTTTTTTTTTTTTTTATCATCTTTCCCAAAAGCTGGTTGTAGTAAGTGATTCATGGAATCAGGGCTGCACTTCACATGGGGTTAATCAGTTGGTCAAGTTTGCCTTATGTTTTTCTTTTGCTCATCCTTGGGTAACATCTTTGTCATTACGAATGAAGTAAGCTCACAGCTGGCCACATGCCCACATTTCAATTCCCAGGCAGAGACAGGAGGAAGAGCAGGCCGCTTTCTGCTCACACCACGCCCCAGAAGCTCTTTTTTGTTAAGAGAAGGTCTCACTATATAAAGTGAGACTGGTTTTGAACTCCCTATTTAGGAACTCCCTCTTTAGCTCAGGCTGACCTCAGACTTGCAACTATCCTCCTTCTTCAGGCTTTCCTGTGCTGGGATTACAGACATGCCATCCACACTCAGCTAATGATGTTTGACACATCACCTATACACACAACCTATTGCTGGGGCTAGCTTTAAGGGAATTGAAATGAGCGTTGTGGTGTTAGGGGTTTTAAAACATGAAGAAAGAAAAGGAATATTGAAATTTAGTGGTAATAATGAGTTCCTGCTAACTTCTGCGTAATTCTCAATAAATTGCCAGGTTTGCGCTGGTCTTCCAAGCTCTGACTTCTTCGTCCTTGACAGTGACTCAATTCTTTTCCTGTCTGTGATGACTGTGACATTTGCTATTACCTTAAAGATTTAGTATTTTAAGAGAAGCTTGTAATTGATATATCAGTAATTACCTTGTAGATATTATTTCTGTACCATTTGTATTAATTGCTATTCACTGAGTGGAAATTAACTAATGATCAACGGCTTTATTATCTGAATGAGTAAGTTTCCTGGAAGAATACCTAATTGCATTGAAAACTATCATATCCCTTTTCTTATGTTCATGAGGAGCAGAAATATCTCTTCATGTATTCTTACAAAAATTTTAAAAACCAGATTGTCATTATTTAATCAAAACAGTATGCTCCAAACCAGAGTATTTTATTGTGAAATCTCTTGGATATGGTTCCTGCACTCCTGTCATCCCAGGGCTTGGGAGGCTGAAAACAGAAGAATCACTACAACTCCAATCTGTGTGAGACCCTGAAGACCTTTACTTTTTTTTTTTTTTTTGTCTTTTTGAGACAGGGTCTCACCATGTAGTTCAGGCTGGCCTTGAGCTCACTTTGGTAGCCCAGGCTGGTCTCGAACTCTCACCAATCTTCCTGCCTCAGCCTCCCGAGTGCTGGGATTACAGGCATGTGCCACCACGCCCAGCTGAAGACCTTTACTAAAACAAAAAAAAGAGGAAAATAATTTCACTAAAGTTACATAGTCTCTAAACAACTGTATGGTAATTTCCCAAGGTTTTGAAATTATAGAAAAAATTCTTTCTATGCATGTGGTGTATGCCTGTAATCTTAGCACTTGGGAGGCCAAGGTAGATGAATTGCTCTGAATTTGAGGCCAACTTGAACTACCAAAGCAAAATCAAGACCAGCCTGAACTAAATAGCAAGTTTCTGTCTTAAAAAGAAAACAAAAAACTAAAACAAATAAAAAAAGAAATATTTTCCAATAAATATCATAGAAAATGGTGACTTTCCTTACTAGAATGAGCTCTTTCAGCCAATGTGGAAAAACAAAACAAAAAACAACAACAAAAAAAATGTTTTGTGTGTGTGTGAGCTCAGGTTTGGTGGTTTGGTTTATTCAGCTGAACCTACTGCTCATGGAACCAAGGTGCAGAACAAAGGTAAGGAAGGTGGTTCCATAGGTTTTGCAGTCCTAGAGCTCCTGTAGTCTACCCGTCCTGAGCCTGGGAAGGAGACAGAGGGAAAAGGAAGGAAATCTGGGAGCCATTACAGGGGCAGCCATGGTGATCTGATCGCAGGACCCCCAGGACTGTTCTTTGTAGCAGGAGCCAGAAGAGATCACATAAAGATCTTTATCACAGACCTCTTGTGAGCCAATCAACATCTTTGAGAAGGCCTCCAGCTGGCTCTCATCCTTGGTGCCTGCAAACTTGTCTTCTACATCTCTACTCTTGATGGGTATATGAACACATCAGAGTTGGTGGTGAGGCCTGTGTGGTCATCAGTAGCCACCTAGACCATCACCACCTTCCCAGGTTGCTTGGCCACCATCTGTTCTAATCCTGTGCCCAGGATTTTGCAGGTGCTGCACCTCTGTGCATGGAAATCCACGACTACTGCTGTCTCACTGTTGAAGACTTGGTGCTGGAAGTTAGGTCCAATCCAGATGCTGAAGGTTACTGAGCATAGCCTACTGGCGAATATTGTCACAGCTGGGCTAGGTGTAACTTTCAGGTCACCAAGACTTCACTGTGGAGTCTGCAGGGTCTTGGAGGTGAGGGGTGCCCTGTGACCCTGAGGGAGCTTCCAGGGCATGGGGGAGGCCAGAGAACTCTTCAGGAGAAGCTGCTAGACCATCTCTCTGAGGTGTGAGCAGAGGGATGCACCACTGGGCCCTAGCCACCCACCAAAGGCACCTCTGTCATCTGACAAAAACTTTTAAATAATTCAGCCTGAGTAGTAAGATTAACTTCATTAACTTCATTACTATTGTTGCATTTGGGAGTGAGCACCACTGCCCTGTTGTCCAGGCAGCCCATCTGGAAGGCACCTCAGCAACAATAAAATGAAGACATTTCATTTGTAAAGAGGAAAAGTAAGGGGAGAAAAGAGAAGAGAGATAGCTGCCCTGATAGGAAAGAATCAGGTTAGGGGTTCTGGAAAGATAAAGTCCTGGGCCCCTTGCTTTCAGCTGTGTTTATGCGGGCTGATGGTTGAGTGATTCTCCTCCGCCCAGAACTTGTCAAACTAGATTGACATCCTGGCACCTCTGCCTAAGGCCATTATTTCTGGTGATCTTAACTGTAGGATTTTTGGATCTGTTTCCCATTCTTTAGAATCTTGAGCCAAATAAACATTTTTCATTTATAAGTGACCCAGGTTCAGGTAATCTGCTATAGCAATATAAAAGAAAGTAAGACAAATTCAATTCTGTCTTGTATCATATGCTTCAAATTTATTAAGTCACTTTAAAACATAAGTTTAAAATTATAAATTATGCTCTTCTTATTGCTATTGCTTGTAATTCAAAAGACACCTTTCATCTTTCCAGTAAATATGGCTGCATAATATTTAAGTACATGATAAAGCAGAACATGCCATTTGTTGAACCTTGCCCTAATTCTTAAATTTTAGGGGCTTCTGTTTATACTTGCTAATAGTGTAGGCATAGAGGTGTCTAGGCAAGGAAATCAAATAAGCTCTCCTTAGACCTTCTAGATAACTCTAGATAACTTCTAGATAACAACTGTAGTAGTGATTCCCCTGGGAAGCAAGTCAAAGTCGGGGGTAAAAAAAAGAGAAAAACGCATTGGCCTTGGTACTTGCCTCAAAGGACAAGAAAAAAGAGCTGGTAGGTAGGACCCAGAGACAAAGCCAGGCCATTATTTCTGGCAATCTTAAGTGTAGGATTTTTGTATCTGTTTCTTTATTTGCCCTTGACCTTATCTTTGAGGTGGTTGGTTAGTTGGCAAGGGCTTTTTGATTAGCTTTAGGGTATTAAGGGTGCACATGGGTATCCATTTTACTCTTCAGGGATGCTAAAGTGAAAAATATAGTGGCCTTAGGGTGAGTGCCCAGGTACACACGTGTATATGTTAGTGCACAGGTGTGAGCACATACTGCCTTAAAGTCAGCCCCTCTGCTTTTGTTTCCTTTATTTTCTTGGAGGTGGTGGTGGCTTATTTGTGGACCTGACTTTGTCTCTGGGTCCTATCTAGCAACTCTTTTTTCTTGTCCTTTGGTGCAAGTCCCAAGGCCAATGCGTTTTTCTCTCTCTTTTTTTTTTTACCCCTGACTTTGACTTGCTTCCCAAGGGAATCACTCTACTACAGTTTGTTATCTAGAAGTTATCTAGAATTACCTAGAAGGTCTAAGGAGGGCTTATTTGATTTCCTTGCCTAGACACCTCTATGCCTACACTATTAGCAAGTATAAACAGAAGCCCCTAAAATTTAAGAATTGGGGCAAGGTTCAACAAATGGCATGTTCTGCTTTATCATGTACTTAAACATTATGCAGCCATATTTATTGAAAAGATGAGAGATGTCTTTTGAATTATAAGCAATAGCAATAAGAAGAGCATAATTTATAATTTTAAACTTATGTTTTAACGTGGCTTAATAAATTTGAAGCATATCATACAAGACAATGGAATTTGGCTTACTTTGTTTTCAATTACTACTATAGATTACCTGAACCTGGGTCACTTATAAATGAAAAATGTTTATTTGGCTCAAGATTCTAAAGAATGGGAAGTTCAAAAGCATGGGACAGCAGCATCTTGGTGAGTTCTGGTGAGGCCCGAGTGATGCGTCCTCACATGGAAAGGCAGTGGAGATACATGGAAGAGAAAAAACACAAGGGGTGGATTTACTGCATAACAAAACATGCATGCGCTATCTAACTCAATTCCAAGAGACAGCCGTCGGTCTCTCTTAATTACACGTCTCAACGCTGTTACATAAGTGACAACTTTCCCAACACATGACTTCTAGGAGACAGATTTAATTCGCAGTATTCCACTTCTACCTCCCAGGATTCATATTCTTCCTAAAATAGGTCCTGAAAGTCTTAACTTGTCCCAGCACCAACTTCGGAAGTCCGAAGTTTCATCCGTAAGTCTGTGAAACCAACGAATAGCTGAGCGTTAAAGGAGGACGGAGGAAAAGCCTGCATCCACAGCGTTTCCACTCTGTCCCTGCAGGATGGCTGGCATGTGATGCGACCAAGCTTCACTGTTTGGCCCTTGTGGAGCAGTGAGTCCAGCAGCACACCTGACTTCTTGAGCAACACTTAGAGCAAGCAGCCTTGGCACATCGTGCTGGGATGTGAAGAGTGGCGGCCTGGGGCAGAGCTGCACAGCGAGCCTGTGGGGGATGCCCTTTGCCTGTCCTCTCAGCTCACTCTGTCATGGAGTTTGGGGTCTGTCATTGAACTGACCACCTCAGACCTCTCTGCCAAGCCTTCAAGGGTTTTTCCCACACTCTGGATGGATAGCACCTGGTGCCCTTCTGTCTAACTTAGTTGTTTTAGGAAATGGTTGCTTGAATATATGCTTGAACTCTTTTTCACTCTTTACACAGCTGAACTAAGATTTTTATGTTTTTACTTCCGTTCTGCTTCCCCTTTAATTAAAATTCTGTCTTTAAATAATTCCTTTTATCTTACTGTAGTGCAACTAAAAGTAACCTCACAGCTTCTTGAGTGCTTTGCTGCTTAAGATAATTGTTCCTCTACATCTCCTTGTTCATCACATTTAAGTGCAGTTTTCCACAAAGCCCTAGCGTGTGGCAGAATGCAACCAATTTATTTGTTTGTATACAGGGAAAGTGTCATTTATTTCAGGATCCCATTTCTAGCCTAGAACTCATCAAAGGGTATTGTCCATGCTTTTGCTAGCGTTCTGATCGTGACCTCTTAAGGGATTTCAAAAGTTCCACCATCCTTTTCTGAGCCCTCCCAGTATTACCCTTGCTGTTCCATTCAGGAGAATACAGGCTCTTTCAAGCATGTGCTTTGAAACTGGTGCTTGCTCCAAAGCCACTTCCACATCTAGGCACAGCATTTCTGTGGCAACTGCCTTCTTCTCTGTATTGATTTTTCTGCATTAGTCAGATTTCTGTCGCAATAACAAAAAGTACTAATGAGGTGGTTTATAAAGCATAAAAATTTGTGTAGCTCAGTGTTAAATTTTGGAAATTGAAATGCCTAAAAGCATGACATTGGCATCTTGCTGCATTATCCAAAAACAGAGGACACCACATAGAACAAGTGTGGCCCCTCAGATCTCTTGTTCTGCTTACGAAGCTAAAAACTGTCACAGGTATTTCATGAAGATAATTACCTCCTAAACACCTCATTCTCATTTCTTAATTCCACTAACATATGAATGTAGATATTATGCTTTCAATACAGAGTTTTGACATTTACATTATAGCAGTATAATGTAAAACAATAGTTTATAGCAGAGAATAATAAAGTGGTTTGAAAGAATAATAGTGAAAATAATGGTTTTCTTACTTTTACATATTCACTTGTTATAGTACAGAATGCTTCTGTTAAGAGGTGTATTCACACACACAGCAAGGAATTCTCCAGTAAACACCGACTGGGTGTCCTATTCTTCAACGGGATTCTGATATCAACGTACAGTTAGCATTAGATCCAAAAGGTCATGTGCTTGTTGCTATAATACCGGTTCCATGTTAGATGCCAATAGCAAGTCCCACATTTGTGAGCTGTGTCTCTGACTGACCAGCTCTAAGTTGAGGTTCCTCCAACCCTTTGGGTTTAAGTAATTTGCTATAGGAGCCCACAGAACTTATAATTGCTGCTTTATTAATAAATGATATAATAAAGTATATAGACAAGCAGCCAGATGAAAGCACTATCTAGGGTAGGGTACTTGGTAAGGGATGTTACACTTCCATGCCTTCCCTAGATGTGGCAGTCTCTAGCCCCACCTCCACATGTTCAACCTTCAGGAAACATGGACGTGCTTGACTATATCATTGGTCATTGGTGATCTACTTAAACTTCAGCTGCTCTTCTCTCTCCAGAGGTTGGTCACGAGGCTGAAAGTCCTGTTTAATCACATGGTTGGTTCCTTCACAACCATGCCTATTTTGCGGCTACTAAAGAAGCCCAGTTATTAGTCTTCTCAGTAAGAGAAGAAAAGAAAGCAGCCTTTAAGAAAACTGTGGGGGACAACCTGCTCGGGCCCCCTTCTGTTCCTCTCTTGGACAGAAGCTTTCTTTCTCAATAAATTTTCTATTCTAAAAAAAAAAAAGAAAGAAAGAAAGAAAACTGTAGATTCCAAATTTTACACAGTTCTGTGCCAGGAAATAGAGAATATATCTATATCTATCTATCTATCTATCTATCTATCTATCTATCTATCTATCTATATATGTATAATAAATCCCAGTGTCAGCATAGCTCACCTTATTAAGAGATTAAAGAAGAATCGTATGATCATATCAATATAGGCAAAAACAAATTATATATATATATATATATATATATATATATATATATATATATAATTTCAGAATCTTTTTCATTACAAGACAAAAGTCCTTTACCAACATAGATCCATAGTTCTCAAACTCTAACATTCATTCAACCACTGCAGGGTTTGTTAAAAAAATAGATTTCACAGCCCACTCCCAGTATTTATGATTTGGTGAATCTGGGAAAAGGTCAGAGATTCCTCATTTATAACAAGTTCTCAAGAAAGAATTATTCTGCTGGTGTAAGGCCTATATCTTGAGAATCATTGCAATAGAGGATAGAGATACTGTGCAATTCTGATTTTTGAAGGCTTATCAAAATGCAAAATGTTCAGTTTTATAATCATCAAACCATCCAAATAAATCATTATCCAAGGACAGTATTTCATGTTAAATTGAAGGATTTCAGGTTGGTAGCTTTCCTGCCACCTAGCTCTGCCTTAGTATATATTATCATACAAAAACTCCTCCATAATAATTATTCCCACACTCAACTGTTTTATGATCATTTCAGTTGTATAATTGGTGCCATGTCAATTATCTCCAGTAGGCTTCTAATCTGAATTTACCTGCTCTAGAGCATGCACTGTTTTTACACAATGTGCTTTTTGTTTCTTTTTCTTTTTTCTTTTTTCTTTTTTTAAAGCATAATGATTTTTAGATAGAGAGAAAAGGATTCTGCAATGCAGATTTTTGCTCAATGGAGTTGATGCTTCATTTTTATTCAGAGAAGAAAATGGCACATAGTAGAAGTGGGAAATAATTGCACATGCATTTACCTATGATTTTCAGTTATTTATGTGGGTAATCATGAGCAAGGTTATAAACATTATTAAAATGAGGCAGCTCGAATGGTGCATTAATAATCGTTGTTTGAAGTTGAATATAAAAAGACTTTATTATATGTTCATTATTTTATCATGTCTTGTCTCCTTTAGATTTGTAATTTCTAGGGGGAACATGATATATAGGTGAGATAACCAGGAGGAAAAAATGTGAAATACTATTTGTTATTTTTCTTTGGCAATGTGCAAATTGATATTCATGTAATTGTTTGGTGTTGAAGATATTCATCATCCATGCACTGGTAAATACACTTACTTCTTAAAACATAAATGGTTATAAATAGTGGCACTTGTAAATCTGTTATGAAATTTTCACAAATATAAAGTGTGTATATTTATTTTCAATCTTGTATTTTACTTTTATTTTTAAACAGAGTAGTTAACTTTATGCACCAGAATGGCTAATGAATGGCCCGGCCTCATTCTGTCGAGTTATCTGTCTTTGGCTGAGAGAGACTGGTTCCAGAATAACCATGATACCAAAGTGGGTGAACGTGGAGGTCCTTCAGGCAAATATGAAACATGGCACACTACTGGCATACAGCCTATGCATACACTACTATATACTTCATTTTTAGATTATTATGTTGCTTACTACAATGAAAAAGCAGTTGTAGACAGTAGTTATATTGTTTAGGGAAAAATGGCAAGAAAAATGTCCATACATATTCAGTACATTAAAAATATTATAGAATAATTGTTGATTGAATTCACTAATTTCAAATTTGAGGAAATGAAGGAGCAACTGAATTTCAGTTTAGAAGTAGCTGCAGAAAAGCCCTGAGGACGAGTATGAGAATAAATTTTAAACTGAGCCCATAGCTGAAGAGAACTATCCCTAAAATCCAAAATTCTTATAGAATATGATATTTCTCTCTAATACACTATTCTTTTGTCAACGTAAAGAAACAATGAATTTTCAAGTAAAATCTTGGTAATTTCAGAAAAAAATAGATTATTCACTGATTATTGTTTTCACTTGTAGACACTAAGTAAAACATTTTCTTATTTATTTATTTTGATTTTTTTAAATATATGTGGTACAGGGTCTCACTGTGCAGCTCAGACTTGCAGTGATGCTCCTATTTTCAGCCTCCTCAGTTCTGGAGTTATAAAGTTGTGACACTATGCTTGGACTTGGTGACTGGCTCAGTGCACCCAGGGATGGGACTGGTGTGGCGCCAGGTATCAAATCCTGGTCCCTGCAGCTGCCTAAGCAGGCACTTAGTCTGCTGAACTGTCTCACTGGCCCTAACAAAAATATTTTTCAAGATATAAGAACTGAGTTTCTTCATGGAGAGAAGAAATTACAAACAAGGGTGAGAAAAATTGGAAAATAAAATTTATAATGAAAAGGTTTATCTACTCTAGTATTTTTAAAAGCGAATTTTCAAAATAAAATTCCACGAAAGAAGTCATTTGCAATTTCTATGTATAATTAAACATTGCCACTGGCAATTGATTTACTTTGATATCTAATAATTAAAGCGAATTAATTTAATTATATGGATTTGTATACATTTAAAATTGGGTCTCCATGTACTTGGGTGGAGTTATTTATCAATGGGATATTTTTATTTATCTTTTTTTTTTTTTTTTTTTTTTTTTTTTTTTTTTTTTTTTTTTTTTTTTTTTTTTTTTTTTTTTTTTTTTTTTTTTTTTTTGGTACCAGGAATTGAACTCAAGATCTTGTGTTTTCCAGGCAGGCGCTGTGCCTCTGTGTTACATATTCAGTCCTCAATATATTTTAGAAGTATCTTACATCCATGATTTCAAATTTTTTTGCCTCAGTTATCTTTAATGTTCAATTTTTCCTTTTATACCTCTTCCATTACTATGGAAATCCACGCTGCAGTTTCACATTCTCTTTGTGTTCCCACTTCTTAGGTGTACTTGAGAGATTTTTTTTGAGATATCTTTTGAATTTCTGCATCACATCAGTTTCATTCTGACAGATGCAGCCACTAAAATAAGCTATGGATGCACTCAAACCTGAAATAAACCATTATTTCAGAGGTAGGTGCGTCATACCTGCAAATAACCTCGTTTATCTAGAGAAATGTATTTAGTGCTTATTGTATAAATACCAGCGTTTCAACATGCTCTACAGTACCATCTGTCACTTCTTTTTGTACACTACATAATTTAATGTAACCCTTATTCTGTTTTTTTGAGAAGGGGAGTTCTTGACTATGTCCCCAGATACTGTAACGGAAATCCAGAGATATTACAAAAATTATATCAAATATACAAAGTGAAATTTTAACACAGCTGGAATGAAGTAGCTTCTCTGTTGCTAAGATATATATTTATGTAGCTTGATATCATTGGCATCTTTTGCCAACTTGATTTAAGGTATGTTTAAACGCAATGTTCTGGAAAGTACACGTGTAAGTGCTGTTTCTGTAGAAGAATGTTGTGTTACAGGGAACTCCTCTGCTAGAGAAGCACGGAGGGAAGGCATCAAAAACAAAGTGCTAGCGTGTTGTTGGAAAAGTGGCTTAATTTTTCTCATATAGAGCTGGAAATAGTTTCTTTTCCAGACTAGAGTAAGGTGTTTATTAGACTGATAGGGAGATGTAGACCTAGAGTATCTATTACAGAAAGGTTAGGTTAATCAACACTTGACTAAATACCAAGCACCAGGCATCAAGTGAAGTCACCCTCATTAAAATATATCTAAAGTTCAGTTCCTGGTACCACACAAAAGAAAATAAGTAAATAAATAAATAGGTAAATAAACAAACAAACAAACAGACAGACAAACAAACACACCTGACCCTCTGATGCATGTGGTCCTGCCCCGTGGGGAAGGCAGGCACATGTGGGTCAGTCTAGAGAACCAGGGTGAGCAGCAAAATTGGCCTAATTGCTGGAAAGAAAGCAGTACCTAAGGAAGCTTAACAAGAGAAATTTTACCTGAGCTCTGTTTTAAAGAATGAGTAGGAGTTAACTTTTTTTGATTGGTTTTAGATCGCTTATCACCTAGGTGGTTTTAGGAAGAATGAAAAAGAGATTCTGAAATTATCCTGTCATGCACAAGTCTGTGGGTTGGATCATGGAAAATTGTTCATGTTTCTTTTTTTTTCCTTCAAAGATATACAAGGATTTCCAAAAAAATGTGTGGCCTCTGTGATTTATTGCTTAATAGTTAAAACTTTATGTTGTACGTGTATGTGGGCAAATAGACGGCAGGCCTTAGGTATTAGATCATCGCAGTAGTGCAGCTAAGATTTACTTTTTACACTTCCTATATAGACTTGAAAAATATATCTTTTTAAAAAATGGCACAAAGAGGAGGCAATTCTATTGGATAGAGTTTCCATTTGTTTTGGATACCATTTCGTTATTACGATAGATTCTTCAATGAAGGGAATGAATTAATATTTAATTCCTGCTGGGGAGGAAGGACCCTGTATTCTAGCTTGGATGCTTTTCTGTTTCACAGTTTTGAGAGGTGACAGTGTTCTAGCACACACATTGTCTTGTCTCTTAAAGAGACACACACTTTTTATTGTGTCAGGATAAGGTCCAGGGTCTCCTACTTGTGAGGAAAGTGCTCTAGCACTGATCCATACTGTAAGAATATGAGATGCATATTTTGTAAATAGGTATATTGCTGTAAAGCAGGTGAGTCTTAGGTGGAGTACAGAAGGCTTAAGTTTGCTACATACTCAGTTTCACAATGAATACAATGATTATAATCAATATATTTGAGAAACCTAGAAGAATGATAACTCTTTTAAAAAGTTATTTGTGGTGAGCTTCTTCAGAGAAGAACCCTCTCTAGAAGGTTAGGAAGAAGCAATAGGGAAAACTTCATGAATAGTGACCAATGTATTCATTAATGCATTCTTGAAAGATTTCTAATTAATCCTTATAATCTCTGTATTTAATACTCTAAGTGCACATAATTACTATATGTTCAATACATATTCTCTTTATATGCTGGATAGTTTAACATTATTTTGCTTGCTTATTTATGCAATGCTATACTTCACACTTAGAAAAATATAAAAATGGCCCTAATCTTTCTTTTATCTGCTATGAAGTTTAGTACACAAAGCACTGTGAACACCATGAATAGCTGCGTGTTGCTGCATAAGATCATGCCTCAAGATAGCTACATCATCCTCAGTCTGTTTTCTTTAACCTTCTATATTATTTCTAGATTCACTATATAGGTTTGTATATATAATGAAAAGTAGAAAAAGTATACTTAAAAAAGCTATAATATCACTTTCAAAATTTCAACAATCACATGCTATATTTTAACCTGGCCAACTTCTTTTATGAATATTATATTTATGATTTTTCCATCAATATACTTACATCATTCACTTTCATTGCTCTATATTACATTGCATGACTTACCTACATTTTATTAATCTATTGTCATATTGTTAGACTTACCTTGTTTTCAAGTTTTTGTTGTTTTGAACAAAGCTACTACAAAATTATTTGTACTTGTTTGCTAGCCCATTCACACATGAGTTTTCTGAGTTGTACGCTATAACTGACAAGTTTTGTTTGGAAACTATGTGGCTTTAAAGCTGTATGAAATCTTAGCAAATTGTCCTCCAAAATTTTTCTGTCCATTTGTACTTCTACCAGCAGTTTTCCATAATTTCTGTTACTGGATATGATCATTATCCCATAGTAGATTGTATGGTTTTTGCCAGGCTCAAGGGATATAATGATACATTAATTACAAGACTGTTTTTTCTTTCTCTGTTGATTTTCAGGAGTTCTTTACAGAATTTGGATATGAATGCTTTGTCCATTATGGAATGAGTACCATTCACACTCTGGGGTGGTCCTTTCACTTGTCTCACTCATTTTCCCTTTGCTGAGACAAGACACCCCACAGCCACAACTAAAGGAAAGGAGGCCTATTCTGGCTTACATTCTTTCTCCATAGTCAGACAGCCCTACAGCAGGACAGCACAGTGGAAGGGAGCTGTTGACCTCATTGCAGCCCGTGGGGATAAAGGGAGGTATGGAGGAGGCAGATTCGCCCCACCAGGGCACAGCCCACCAGCTGCCTTTTATGGCCAAGGCAGCTTACTGCTTCAGTGACTCCATAATCTTTCAAAGGCCCTTCTATGAGCATTCAAGGCTTGAGGAGGCTTCCTGATAGAACATGTAACTGTCACTTTCCTGGATGAGTGGACAAAATATCACGACTTTCATGAGAAGTTAACTTTAACTCACTAAGTCCTCGTTTCAGGCTGACGCCAAGACACAGCATGATGCGTAGGTCTGAAGGAGGCAACTGCTCACGACATCCTGATCAGGAAGTAGAGAGCAAGTGATGGGCCAGGGAGGGAGGTGTTCTACAGGGACCCGCCTCTTCTGGACAGCCCCCTCCTCCAACAGCGAGTCTATTACATTGTGCCCATGATTCAATCACCTTCTAAGACTTACCTGAGTCCATGAGACCTTTAGGGGACATTGTTAGTCCAAGCCATAACCCGTGTGTCAGTCTGTTACTTTGGTGGTCCCAGAGACCCAGGACTACTGGTACTTTTACCCTGGATGGCCTCTAGGTTTTGTGTATCTGTGCCACATCACTTGCAGCAAAATGCACCAGGATGATGCTGTGTGAATTCTGGGCTTGCACCTCAGGAGGACTTCACACAGTACATATTAGTGGTTGTCAGCCCAGAGCCACCAGAGAAGCAACTTCCAATAGAGAAACTGCACAAAGAGGTAACTTGATGGGGTATAAAAACTTCAAAACTAAAAAGTATTAGGACAGTCTCAGAAAAGGCTTAAGTTTTTATTTCTTATTTTGATTTTTAATAGGAATATATGCTGTATCTAACAGGAAATGATCACACGTTCTTTTTTCATGATGGATAATCAATTTTTCTAGAGTAGTTAATGGTATATTATTATCATTATTATTGTTATTACTATTTTTATTTCTGTTTTGGTACAGGGTCTCACTACGCAGCTCAGACTCCTAGTGATCCTCCTGTTTTCAGCCTCCCCAGCACTGGGTTTACAGGGTTGTGCCATCACACCCAGACACTGTCACTGGCTCAGCATGCCCAGAGGGTGGAGCCAGAGCCATATGTGGGACCAGTTGCTGTAGTATTAAATTGTTAGTATTCTACATTTTTACTACTCGTTTTTTTTAAAGCCAATTTTAATTATGTAAAATTAAACATAATATATATGTATATAATTTCATAAATTTTGGAAAATATGTCACTGCCACAGCCAAAATACTTATTTTTATTGCTCCAAAATGTCCTGTGGTGCTTCTCCCAGCCCATCATTTCATCACTTCTGGAATTCAAGTAGTCTGTGGTCTGGTTTTATTACTTTAAGTCATGTTTGGGGTTTTTTTTTTTTTTTTCATTTTTGGTACTGAACTGATTTTTAATATTTTATGGTGCATATTGGTTATACTTAGCTTTTGTCATACAGGATAATTTTCTTTAGATTCAGTTATGGTTAGTGATTTGGAATAAGTTCGTAGTAAGTGGTATTCAATTTTATGGACTTCTTATAAATTATCTTGGTGTGAACACTAATTAGTGCCAGATCTGGGCTGTCACTTAAAACAAAACAGAACAAAGCAAAACACTGCTAATAGGATTTCATATGTATCTTTTGGATTAATTACATGTTCATTTATCTTAGAGAAATACCACCTAGTAATGGAATAGTCAGGTGACATGTGATGTGTATGTTCTATCTATAAGAAGCTTCTGATTTTTTTCCCCAACTGGTTATAATGTTTTTCATTCCCATTAACAAAATACAGGGGCTGGGGAGATAGCTCCATGGCACAAATGCCTGCCTGGGAAGTGCAAGGTCATGAGTTCAAATCCTGGTCCCACAAAAAGAAAAAGAAAGAAAGAAAGAAAGAAAGAAAGAAAGAAAGAAAGAAAGAAAGAAAGAAAGAAAGAAAGAAAGAAAACAAAATACACATGCTACCTCTTTCTTTACTGATTTATAGGATGTTGGGTCTGCAATGCACAGTGCCAAAACTTTGCTGTGCTCAAACCTGAGAATTCTGGAGGGTGGTTGAGTCATGTGGCTGTACTCACTGGTAGTCCATCTGCTGATGAATTGGTGGCTTCATGGCCAACAGGCTGTTCTGATGCAAGGCCTAGTTAGTGACAGGGAAGGTACCTAGAAAGCTACATCTCCATCATAGGCTGTTCCATTTCCTCTATGTTTCTTGGTTGCCATGGAGGAGGAGATTTTATCCATTGCAATCTCGGGCCTGCCAATCAGAGCCTGAAGCTTCTGAAACTGTGAGCCAAAGTGACTTCCCCTCCTTTAAGTTTTAGGTTTTGAGTATTTTGTGTTATTGTCAAGGAAGTTGACTAGGACAGATTTGCACTGTTGTGACTCTACCTGTCCATGCAGTTTAGAAGTCTTGGGAATTGGTTTGCAGGAAAAATTTGGGAAGGTTGGAGATGCTTACTGGAAGGCTGAAAGAAATGCAGATGTTATGGGCATACTCAGGAAGTTTTATTTGGAAACAAGAATTCCACTGGGGGTGAGACTTGAAACCACGTATAATATGATCCAGCAGAAATTTTGTTTACACTTTCCCCATGTTCTGAGCCTTTCAGGGTACTGGGATTATGGGAGGTGGGCTAATTAATCTGGCAAAGGAAATTTCAAGGTGTTCAGGCTGTAGCATGTGTACGTTTGACTGTGTACAAGCATAGAACAGAACCAGACACAAAAAGCTTGATTGAGAAGTTTAGACCTTTCCAGAAAGAAAACACAAAGTTAGAGTCCAGGAAGAATCCAACTACGTTACCTCAGGACAATAGAAAAGATGCCTTCAGGGGATCACACTAATGAGCAAAACAGCATGCTTCAAGGGTTCAAGTTTGGGGGCCTGGTAGGATGGCTCAGTGGTCTAAAGCACCTGCTTAGGAAAGCTTAGGCGGCTGTAGGGACCGCGGTTTGATCCCCAGCACACATGCTGCGCCAGCCCTGCCCTTAGGGCAGGCTGAGCCGGCCATAAATAAATAAACAAGGGTTTAAGTTTGTAAACGAGTAATGGTAGTAGTTAGGGGTGAGGTTCACTGATAGAGCCGATGCCTAATATGCACAAGGCCCTAGATTCCAGCTCCAGCAGCAAAGGAAAAGGATTGGTGCTAAAGACAAACTCTTTTAAAAGAGTTTGCTTTGAGAACAGCACCCCAGGGGACACTATTCGAGAGAAGCTGAATGGGAATATGTCGCTCTGGATTGTTCTCACAGCAGTTAGCCACCTAGACACTCAGAGACCTCTGCAGCTAAAGTCCAAGGGGACCTGAGGCTTCTGGGGCAGGCGGAAGACCTTGGCATCTTCCATGTGGTGCGGGCCTCAGGATCATGCAGAATGCATGAGCTGTGGGGCAGGGAAGTTTCCACACAATTTCAGAAGGCTTTAGAGGCCAGACAACGTGAAGCTGTGAGAGTGAAAGCTCAAAGTCTAGTCACCCTATGAAGCTGCAGAAGCTAGGAACATGGACTATTGTTGAGGAAAGCTGTAGACAGTATGAAATGCTGTCCTAACGAGAAGCTATAAAAGGTTGTAACTGCCAATGCCATCCAGATGGAACTGCCTAAACCCTGTGGAATTTATATCTTGCCGAAACTTGCTTCAGGTGGTGGACATAGAGTTATGGGATTTACTGTTAGTTTTGCTGAGTTTCTGTCTTGTTTTGTTCTGATTACGTTTTATCTCACTCTTCCCACTTGGAGTGCGAATGTTCATCCTATGCCGGTGTATGTTGACAGTGTTTAGCTTTCCTTTTGATGTGTACACGGGGTTTCAGCTAAGAGTTTCAAGTCTCAGAGAAGACTTTGGACTGGGACTTTCCAGCAATGCTGCACCAGTGAGGTAGTTTATGGCTGACTTGCTGTTGGGCGTGGGGACCTGGTAGGAGGTGGTTACTGGGAGAGCGCTCTGAAGGACCTGACTCCCCAGCCGGCTCTGCTCTTCTCTATGTCTTTGCCCCCATGAGGTGAACAGTGTTCCACCACAGCTGGCCCTTCTGCCATCCTTTTTTTCTTTTTTCTTTGCTATAATTTGGTATGTTTACCAAAATGCAATTTTGCACCACAATTATTATACCATTGAAGTAAAATTTTAATTCAGGTAATATAAAATCATTTAACTTTGCTTTCACTATTGTTTGTTAGGCAATTGTACGTCATTTGTATTTTTAAATATTAGAATCGGGTTGTCAATTTTCAAAGAAAACTCTGGGATTTACATTAATATATATTAACATTGTTGAAACATTCAGTTTATGGAGCGTGCTGTATCTATTTTAGGTTAAATTCTAATGCAATTCTTAAATATATCTTGTTAAATGTAACCCTAAATATTGTATAGGTTTCTATGGAATTATTTTACATGTCAATTGTTTGTGTAGACTGTAGCATTTGTATGTTAATGTTTTATCCTACAGATTTGTTAAACTCACAATTGTAAGTAGCTCTTAACTATGAATAATTTCCAAGATTTACAGGAATTTGCCAGATACATGATCATCCCACCTGCAAATAAAGACAAGTCATCTTTTCTCTTCCAAATGCATACTTTTTCATTTAAAGTTGAGTAAAATGGTGATAGCTAACAGCCTTTAATTCTTAATACAGTTTGAGAGAAAAGTGTAGTTTTTCAACATGAAGTAGATATCAGGTTCAGTATTTCATAGATACCAGGATTATGAAATTATTTTATATTCTTAATTAGTTCAGCTCTTTATTTTAGTTTCTGAAAAATTTATAAGACAGACTATTTTGATTATAGATCCAATGCTTTAATTTTTGGACTTTTCAGTTATTTTTGATTAGCTGTTGAACATAATTTTTATTTTTTTAATTTTTAAAATTTTTTGTCTTTTTGAGACAGGGTCTCACTATACAGTTCAGGCTGGCCTTGAGCTCACTTTTGTAGCCCAGGTGGGTTTCGAACTTGCAGTGATCCTCCTGCCTCAGCCTCCCAAGTGCTGGGATTACAGGCATGAGCCACTACACCTGGCTTGAACATGATTTCATGTTGTTGAAAGTTAGGATTTTGTGACCTTCATTAAAGATTGTTGGACTTTTTTTCTGGGAAAAATAAAGCGTAATTACCACGTGTCTGTTCATTCCTTGTAACCTTATTTGTGATCATACAATTTTCTGAATAAAATTTAATATTTAGCAATAGACTTACAGAACTCAGATGAAGATTTCTAGAATGGTTTGTCTTTGTATTTGAATTTTGCAACTTCCTGGTATCTCAGGTTCTCTGACCTAAAATATTCTATTCCATATGGCCACTATTCCCCTCTGTTGTACTTTTCTTTATGTCACCATAATTCAGATTTTTTTTCCCAAGAAAGTCCTAGTACTTGTAGGATCATTTATTTATTTCCATATGTTTGAGGGATTGTGTCATAATGAGACTGCACTTTTCCCAAGTTCTGAAAACATATATTTGTTGTATTCTGTCCAATTGTCTGGTTGTGTGAACTGATAAATATAGGAGTGGGAAGATGACTGAGAGATGGAGCCAGGAGGAGGGAAACGGGGGGAAGGGAATAAAAAAATTATGGATATTGTTATGTATGTGTACAAAGGACCCATGAACAACATAATCATCACGTGCCATAAATAATGTAGCAGCAAGGAATAAAAATTGAAACAAAATGTTGCTCAATCTGTGGTACTCTACCAGAGTTGGAAACAGAGATCTTGTTGTTAATCAACAACCATATTTGCTATCTTTGGTGTGTGAAAATTACATTGGGTTTTATATATAAATTTGATATGTAGCATGCTTGCTTAATTCTTATTAATTATGATAATTTAATTTTCTTCACTAGTTTATGAATAGTGTAATTTTCTATATTAGCTTTTCCTTGTAACTTTCCTTCAAAACCTGAAAACATTCAGTTGATGATAAATGAAAGCAGTAATTAGTGGCAGGTAATGTTATGATGATCTTAAATTTTAGAGGCAATGTTGCTGGAAATTCGACATTTTTCTTAGGTACCCAATATCTCTTATAAACGTATTTAGTTACAGAAAGTGTGGTAAGAGTGTGCTTTTTAATGTAAAACAAGTCCAGATGTAGATCTTTTTTTTTTTTTTTTTCATGTTCCCAGAATGGCTGCAGTGAATCTAGTAACTCAGCCAACACTTTCAGAAAAGGTTGAGAAAATACACATGAAATTTTGCCGTTACAATATAGGAAAACACAAAGAGGTGTAACGAATGATTGTTAGATGACTCTACTATGATGGACGATTGATTGCATCCACTGGAAGAGCAGAAGCCCAGCTAACTTGGCTCAGCAATTCCACCCCGTAAACTGTGGAAGATCTACCCTAGAGCTTTGTCTCCTGAATGCCATTAAGGGAAAATGAAGAAGGATGGATCTTCTTCTGCTTTTCTTTCTTTCTTTCTTTCTTTCTTTCTTTCTTTCTTTCTTTCTTTCTTTCTTTCTTTCTTCCTTCCTTCCTTCCTTCCTTCCTTCCTTCCTTCCTTTCTTTCTTTCTTTCTTTCTTTCTTTCTTTCTTTCTTTCTTTCTTTCTTTCTTTCTTTCTTTCTTTCTTCAGCAGCAGGCATTCAACTCAGGACCTTATATTTGCTAGGTAAGCACTTATTCCACTGAGCTATCTCCCCAATCCCTGCTTCTGTTTTTTGGATGAGCTCCTGTCTTTGTCTTTACCCTGGATGTCATCTCCTGACTTTCAGAGAAGACCCTTCACCCTTCCATCCCAGACCCATCAGCCTCTGGACACAAACCCACACAGGACACTGTAGTTAGCCCCAGACCATTGCAACCTTTGGTCTCCAGTGTGTAGACAGCCCCTGTACCCTTCCACATCAGACCCTGTGTGCAGACACCATTAGCAAATATTGTAAATTCGTATATATTGCTATGTCTTGCGCTATATTTAAAATTTTTACCATTCACTGATTTTGAGTTAAGGAAATTCTCTCCTATTTTAATTTGGTTAGGTTTTTTAAAATTCCTAAATCTTGTGCCAAAGCTGATGTTTTAGTGTGTAGTCATTTTGCCTGTACCAAACTATGTTTTTACTTTTAATCTATCAAAGTTTGTTTGACATCACTAGAATTTTTAATACTGTAGTATCTCTAATTTTTAGGTAATTCCTAACTTTTTCTTAATTTATTTGAAAATAGCTTTCAAATTTCATTTGCAGCTATGTCTATAGAGGAATTTGGTGTATATTTGTAATGCATCTACTATAAAAGTCCTCAATGCATTAAAAACACAAGGCAGTAATGACACAAATATATATCATTTAGTGTAGAAAGAAACTGACATGTATAATGGTAGGTTGACCCTTGGATGATTAATAACCCCACTTTTTCATAATGCATAAACAGAAGCAATATAGGGTCATGAAGTTCTTTCATGTGGTGTTGCATTTGGGTCAGACCTCTTAGATACAGATTCACTGTCTATCAAAATGAAATGAACTAATAGTTGTTTCTTATCAGCCTCTTTTCTGACTTTGACTCAAGCTTACATCAGCCATGCATAATCATTTGTATTTTCTCTCTTTGTTCTTCTTTTTTTAAATTTGGTATCAATTTCTGATAAACTACTCAGGCTTATTGGTATGCTTTCCTTGTCTTTGTATTGTTTAGAGGAGATTTTTTTTTTCTATTGAGTAGATTTCTTGGCTTTCTTTAATCATCATAGACACTGTAAGAAAGTCCTCTTTTAAATCACTTTTGGGAGGTTACATTTTCCTAGAAAGGAAATTTTGCTCAGGTTTTCAAATCTATTGACATATTGTATTTACAATATAATTGTCACTGCTGTAATTCCACTTTTATTCCCCTTGTCAATCTTAAATTTTGTATTCACAATCTATCAATTACTCCACAGTATTGTCTCTTTCAGTTCCTTTTCTAAGAGCCAATGTTTTTAATTTATTCGTTGTTTTATTATATTTTTCCTTTCCTTGAGTTTACTTTCTTGCTTCAATATTTTTTTCCTTTAATGATCTTTGTGTTTATGTTTTTACTTTTCAAGCTTCTCAAGATGAATGTTGTGCTGATCATTGATTTAGTGCCTTTCAGTTCTAAATTTTTAAGAGCATAGGAGGCTTATAAATATTTCTCTGTTGTCTGCCAGGAGGATTTTATAAAGCGCTAGTGAAAAAAGGAATTTCCCTTCCTGCTTCTGAGTGACATTCTTAACTGCGTTTTGGTGAATATATCTTTTCATTTGCTGTTTGTCCCGCATAGTACTGTCCAATGGTAAGTGTTGAAGGGGTCAACTTTCTCCAGCATTTGGCTTTTGTTTAATTTTTGAGGCTATGACTTTGAGTAGCAACACCATAGCTCAAGTTCCTAGAATTCCTAATGAGTGCCTGGGCTAAGATCCTAAGATCCTTTGCCCTCCCCCACAGAATCCCCTCAGTCCCAAAACATGCTCCATGCTCCAGGTTAGATTTCTAGTACAACTGCTACTTAACCTTCACACCTAGCCTCTGGCTCAGAACTACTCTACCCAAGAGGCCCCTGAGAAGAACATTAGGTCCCTGCAGAGGGAGGCTTCTCCTGCTTTTGCTTTCAGTAGCACCTACTGCGTTCCCCCACAATTGTTCACTTCTTCATTGCTTTCTTTTCTCCTCACCCATAATCCTCCAGCCTCCATCCCCTCTCTCACACTCAGTGTCCACATGTCGACCGGTTTATCTGCATCTGAAAGGTTTATTTCTTTTAGCTTTCCTGATACAAACACAGTACTCCATTCCTTACATGCACAGTGAATCTCCAACTTCAACCTGCCCATCAGCTTTAATTTGTCTGCGCTCCGGAAGGTTATTCCTGCTTGCCTGGCAACTGTGAGCCGACTCTGCCTTGGCAGTCTAGCAGACTTCTTCATTATCTAATTGAGTCTAATCACAAATTCTTTGGCAAAGTTTGAGCCATCTTTTCAAGATTATCTTTCCTTGGACAATCTCCCTTGGGACTTAGCTTGATCTACTTTAGCGTTCTTTTTCTATTTTTTAAATAATTCTCCAATCACAGCCAATAATTGTTCAGATCCAAATAACATCAGATTTCTCTTAATTTTCTTCTTCTGAATGGACCTAGCCTATAAAGATGTAAGTCAAATTTCAGCATGCTTTTCAATGAAAGGAGCTTAGGGATATTAATTCTCTTTTGGAGGAAAGTTTTATGTATGATAAGAATCTTCCGCTACAGCCATTGCTTCTGTAACAGAAATAAGCTCATGTCAGAGGGGTAAATAAGAGAATAATGACAGCATAATGCATGCATTTCTTTGCTTCATACATTTTTAAAAAGTCAATATGTTAATATTTCAGCTTAACACATGTAATAATAGTAAAAGGGAAAGTATATTAAAATAGACTGTGAATGCACACCACTAAGTGCTGTCAGCTCTGCGAGAGTACAGTGCCATACATGATACTTGGCTATTCTGTATTCTTCCCCTGCACTTGCACTAGTCAGGTGCTTTCTCTAGAAATTACTTTTTGTCTGACTTTTTTTCTCATGCATGTCACCTTGCTGCAATTCCGCACCTCCTATACTTCTTCAATACACTTTTCTTATGTTTGTTCTATTTTTATTCATTATTTATTTAGTGACACTGGAAATTGAACCCAAGGATGTTCTACCTCTGAACTCTATCTCATCATTTAAAAATATATATGTATGCTGAGATGATCTTGGTAAGTTGCTCAAGTTGGGCTCGAACTTGCAAGCTTCCAGGCTTATACCACAGTGTGGCTGAGATAACAAGCACCTATCACAATGCCTGGCATGTTTGACTTACTTTTTAAAAGAAATAAAATTTGATGTTCATTATAAAAGTTATCACTGGACGAGCAAATTTTTCAGCTATCTTATTGTTTTATTAAGACTTATTATTTTTAATGCTTTGGTTACAAATTTTGTAGATAGTAGGTGTTGAACTCTTAGACTCAGTATTTAGTGCACCTTATATTTTGTGGATGATTTCGTACAAATGAGTTTCATAGGAGAGATCAGAATTATTACATGCATAACACTCATATTTTAATCCTCTCTCAGGTTCAGATTTTTTCCAATTTCCCTTGACACATAAGTAATATAATGTTATTTTAATAATTACATAATTTTAGGGTCTGTGAGTGCAGTTCATTGATGGAATGCTTGTCCAACGTGTGAAAACCCATAAACTTGAGTGCTAGTACAACAGAAAAAAGTTCAAATACATAAATTCTAACTTCACTTTATTATTTACTTAGAACATTTGATCTCTGGCAAAACAATTCTGTTCATATTCTAATGATCTTTTTATAATAATCGAGCCTTGCTTAGTGGCCTAATGCATTTGTTCTCATGTATAATCTGTATTGTTTGATAGCTAGACTCTGGGTTTCATATGTTATTATAAGCTAAACTACGTCTATGCCACCTTGTCCACAAATGACTAACCCCAGGTGTGACTATATGTGGAGATAAGGTCTTTAAGATGACATTATACCAAGAGCTGATATGATAGCTCAGCAGACTAAGTGCCTGCGTAGGCAAGCACAGGAACCTGTGGTCAATCCCAGGCACCACATGCCATTTTAGCTCTGCCACTGGACATTGAAACCAGTGGTGCATGCCTGTAATCCCAGTACTGGGGAGGCTGAAGACAGAGGGATTTCTGTGAGTCTGAGCTATGTAGTGGGACCTGTATGAAATACATTTAAAAAAGAGTAGTCATTTTGCCAAATGAGTCAGGAAGTGTGGAACCCCTAACCAATGGGATAAATGACCTTGTAAGAAGGGAAAAAGAGACATCTATTCCCTCATGTGCTCATAGGAGGAGATCATTCAGCAGATGGCAAGATAGTGACACTGGGTCAACACAAGAAGATTCCAGAATGAGAACTCTGGCACATTGATTTGTGCTTCACAGTCTGCAGTACTGTGAGAAGAGAATTTCTGCTTTTTAGCCACCCAGCTTGTGATATTTTGTTGTGGGAGCTCAATTTTTGATTGTTTGATATTAAAGATCTATATCTATATCTATATATCATCTACCTATATCTAAATCTATACCTATCTATACTTTTGTGGAGTTCTCCTTTACCAAAAAGATTTGTATTACATTTTTACATGATTATGAATTCTATTTTGTAAATTTTGTCCCATTAAATGTTTTGAGAAATAATAATTACATACTTATTTTGTAATTATAATAGATTTTCCATGAAATTGTCCTTCTAAAATTATGGAGTAAATCTTTTTATTCACAGAAAGGACTTTGATGTATGTCTGCTTGGCCAGACACCTAAAAAGTCACAATAGCTTAATATTAACTAGTAATTTCATTACATATAATTTTGAACATTATAACCGCAGTTGATGTGCCATTAAGTTTTGCGTGTATAGCTTATAGGCCATTTTATTCTTAAAATCTTGGAGTTTCTGAATGTTATATAAATCCTGAAAGATTGTGGGTTTTCTGTTGGTCTTCTTTTCTTTGTGGTTTGTTTATCTTTCATGAACTTCAAGTCCGTTTTGTTCTCAATCCATTTACTGCCTATACAGGTTGAGATAATCTGCTTATAGTTTTTAATGTCTGTCCTTAAAAGTTTTTTTTTTTCTTTTGTGATACTCAGGACTTAGTGCTTGCCAGGTAGGTAGCAAGGTGGCAGGTGCTTATGCCACTGAGCTATCTCCCCAGCCCTTGTCCTTAAAGTTTTAATGTATATGTAATAGAAACTTCACATGCTCTATTTATTGAATTTATATCCTTTTATATCTGCATCTAATGTCACTAGAACACTTCATTTCTGTTTTCTTCCCCTGTCATTGGTATTATTGCTGTCATGATATAGTTCAATCTTTCTTTATTACCTTTAAACTAATTAAAGTTATTTTTAATTCATTAAGTCAATTTTGTGTTCACTTGTACAATTAAAACAATTTTTGCTCAATATTATTTAATTTAGCTTTAATTAAATTTAATTTTATTCTCAAACAGGTACTTTACAGGATTCGTTACATATAAAATTTTAGGTAAATGGTTACTGTCATTCAGTACCTTCAAGATATTACTCAACTCTGTGCTGGTTTCCTGGCTTAATTCTGGTTAGCATCAGTTAGTTTCCATCTTCACTCAATCATAAGCATTAAGCAAATTTGATAACCTGGTTGGATGATAAAGCATGTATTTTAACACATAGAGGTACAGACTTTTCTCGGGAATGAGAATAAGCAAAGCAGCACAGATTTTAAAAAATGAGAAAGATTTTTGGTATGTGAAAACAATATACTTCCTTTTCTACCTGATCAGTTGATTGTTTCATATTTATTATGCATAGTCGAATGTCTAGTCCATGTTCTCAAATGTTCACATCAACATGAATGTCCTCACTAAACAAGAAGATAAGTGAAATCTTACCTACTACAAAGTTCAAGATTCTGGGTGACATATAAGCTGTCATAGTCATTTCTAATCTTCGAGCCTTAATATCCTTGTGTAGATAATTGATAACCACATATAGTTTCCAAATGCTTAGTATGAAATCATGGGAAGAGGACATGATTTCTGCAATACAACTGAGAGTGGGCTACAAAACATAGGGGTTATCACAAGTTTATATCATAGATGCTATTCTGGGAAGAAATACTATGTAATAACTACACCAAAAGATCACTGAGTTGCTGGCTCAACTAATTTTCCAAGCTGCAGGTCAATTATCAGTTGCTACATTTGAGATAATCCTACGAGAATGCACCATGGAGAGACATCATTTCTAAAAATCTTATAAAACATCTTATGAAGCTTTTGAAACTTCATATTATAGTTCATGGGATTCACTCTTTTAGTAGATTCTAAACTTTTTGAGGGCAGAGACTTTTATTTGCATTTTAACATCATCATGAAGCAGCATAATGGGTATAAAGTTAGAACTCAATAAATGATTATTGTTAAATAATAAAATATTATTTATTAATAATCATTAATAATAAAAAGAGCAATGTCCTCATAAAATGAATACTAAAGCTAGAAAGACTCCTGGAAAATAAACTGGCCCTGCTTTGTCTTCAGAAAAATAAGTATGCATGAAGATAATAGAAGGCCAAAGGAATTATTTTATGTGATACAAAATTTGCTATGCTTTATGTAACATACAATTAAAGTTTCTACTGTGATAATTATGATTACTCAATATCTTACAGTTCAAACTGGATTCTTCATATGGAAATATCTTACAGTTCAAATTGGATTTTTCATATGGAAAATAATCTTAATGATTTTAAATTACCTTGAGGACATATGTTTACTTTTTTGTTCCCAAGTCAATCAAATACTTAATATGTGAAGCTGTAATCACTTAAACCTTTATGGAGCTATTACACTTGGTCTTTTTGAGAGCACGTTGTCTTTCCTTAATTGCAAAGATCTACAAAGTAACTGGCCATTTATAAATCATTTATATCATATATACATAAATATGTTGCTATTTATCCCTTCAACTTTCCACAAAGGTCACAGCAAATTGAAAAGATTGCCATCTCCTTTGTTATTTTAATAGCTATGCCATGGGAGAAAGGCTGGGCATTGGCTTGGTCAGCTTTTGGATAATTACCTTTTTAATCTGATTCTCTCTGGGCTTGTTAACAACTACAAGACCCACTGGGATGTCAGCAATATTCTGGAAACTTTCTCTAATCTTTTGTGCAGATAATTTCATAATTTTTATTGGTTTTTACTCCTTGTTTTTGAAACAATCTTGACTCTAAGATAGCATTTTCCAAACTTTTGTTCTGAACTACCTTTCTACATGCAAAAGTATTCCTAGAAAACATAGTACATTTCATAGTTTTTCTTAAAATTAGCTCACAGTTTTGGGCAGGTCAAATAGCTCAGAGATGGAAGCACCTGCAAGCAGATGCAGGGGCTGGAGGTTTCCATTCCCAGGTCTGCATGCCAGTCCCACCCCTGGGGTACACTGAGATAGCAAATGAGTGTGGTGGCACTTGCCTGGAATCCCAGCTCGTGGGAGGCTGTAAGCAGGTGGATTGCTACCAATCCAATCTAGTAGTGAGACCCTGTACACCCTATAAACCCTTCCCTAAAATACAATATAATACAATAATAAATTAACTCACATTTTTACTCCAACAATATATTTACTAATATTTTCTTCTTTCAAAATATAAAGATAACATAGTCAAATTATGAGTAGATATCTTTCCTTGCTAAGGTATAAAAGGTGAAAATCTTATTTTTATTATCAAAATAACTAATTCATGTTGGCAAAATGTTACATAGTTTCAACTTTAAATTGGAACATATTTAATATTGTTAGTCTTGAAAAAAATGAGATAACATGATTCTTAATTACTTCAAATTAGTATTAGTTTTAATACTTCTTGTTTTTAAATGCCAGGTTTAATATTATCTTAAGTTGTGTCTTTGCCATATTATATTTTCTTTCCCCCAGTTTTGGAAAACTCAATCTTAAAAAAATATCTCCTCCAGCACAGTTTAGAATACAATTCCAAGGTCATACTTCAGTCTGCAGACTTTCCACAGCCTGGTTTGTGATTATCTCATCAGAGCCTCGGTCCCTGGGGTTATCAGAGGAACCCCAGGGTTTTCTTCCTGTCTTAAATGCGTGCTTGGCTTTTTCTACTTCATTTTTGTGTTTGTTTGTTTCTTCTTTTTGTTTTTTCATTCTGTGTAGTTGATACAGGGTCTCACTATGAAGCTTGGACTCAGTGATTCTCCTGTTCTCAGCCTCCTCGGTGCTGGGATTATAGGCATGTGGCACCACACCCGGATGTTTTCTGCTCTAAAGCTGCCTCACTTGCTCGTTTTCTTCCTTTCGTGACCTTTTATAACACTGCTGCTTATTTTTTCTCTTCCTTATGTCTCAGGGCAAGTGTTGTTTTAGCTCGGCCTTGTGTAATTCTTTGTAAGTGGATCATCTTCCTCTGTGGTATAGCCTAGTTGCTTCCTCCATACAGTTAGTAAGATTGGATGGACTGTATATTGTTACCTCTTGTTGCTTTCTCTTCTCAGTCATACTCCAAGCTCTGCAAGGGCCAGGGTTATAGTTCCCGGTTTCAGTGCCACTCCATATGCTGTCCCAACCATACTTGTGCCACAGAAACATTCCATAAATGTGTGGTGAATGAAGAGCTTCTATTCAAAGAGTTATTTGTTTGGTAGCCTGCCCTGATGATAATCTCAGTTTTACACAATTACTTTGTTAAGAAAGGAGTAGATGCTGTGTTCAGTATACAGAAAGAGTACACACTGAGCCAACAGCTTCCCCTAGTTTGTAATAGCGCTTAAAACTAATTGTGGTAAATGAGGGTAAAGGGCAGCATAAACATCAAAGATATGGTTTTACAGCTTCAAAAGCAAAGCAGCAATCCCGTTTTAAATCTTCTTCTAATGATCTCCTTATAATTATGAATCCCTGAGAAAAGATTTCAACTGCTTTCTATGTTTGAAAATCTGCTTAACTATGCTTAATTCTTTCACTTTGGCTCATCTACAGACTAAAACGTTCTTTGCCTAGCGAGAATTGCATTTGGACTTGAGGAAGCAGCTATTTTTATACATTCGTAGGTGTGAACACCAGCTGCTTGTGGAAATTCCAATTCATCATACACATGATTTCATAACAGAATAAACAGGACTTTTAGTCCATGGTTTCAACTCTTACACTTGAGCACCAACTTGACTGTTGTTTTTGTTTGTTTCTTTGTATCTTTTTGTTTTGCTTTTCTGTGGAAAAATGAAGCAACTGGTCAGTCTTTGTTATTTGTGTTTTTTTAATTAAAAAATATATACTCTCTTCCAGTTTTCAGAGGAGCCTGATTTAATATTTTGGACATCATCTCCAAATACACTTCATGAGCATTTTTGTAGGACACATACATACACAGACATATTTAAAAATATTTTGCATATACAATTGTGACATTTACCGGGAAGTGACCGCTAATATTCTGATGGTTCTGTCATCCATAGTGTGAGCTACCACTGCATGACAGCTGTTTCTCTAGAGACTACCTTTCCAGGCCTTTGTACCTGGATTCAGCTATCCTCGGCGAGTGACTCAATGGATGTTGGATCTCCAGGCAGACATACAGAAGCACGCAACCCGTGAGAAGTGGTCCCTCCAGACTGAATGAGTCAATGGTGAGCCAGACAACAAGATCTGGGGGTCTGTGAATCACATTTTGTACATAGAGGTCCTGCCTCAGGAAGCCATCCACTGGAACATCAACACTGGACCTCACTGGAGTGAGAAAGAGGCTTTCATTTATTTATATCACTGAGAATACTGGGTTTCCTATTACAGTAGTTGTGATATTTACTTGATGTATATGATATCAACTTATCAGATGCCTTCTATAAATGTGTGCATATGTACATCTATACTCTTATAAAACTAATTTATTTATCACCAAATTTACATGTTTTGAATGAATAAGGTCCTGAAGTCTAAAATGAACCTACTCAGATTAAAAAGTATACTAGTTGAAAAAAAAAAGTATACTAGTTGAAAACTAAAATAAATCTAGTGCTTTATTTATTGTAGCAGGAGATAACAGAATATTGCTTTGTTTTTGTGCTTTGCAAGTGTGATTGTGACCTGTTACACAAATTCACTTGTACATCGTCTCAGGCTGCTTTCTTATTGCAACAGCAGAATTGAGCAGTTTCAGCAGAGTCCATATGGCCAGTAAAGCTTAAAACATTTGCTGTCTAGGTTTATTTTTCTCTTTCTTTCTTTCTTTCTTTCTTTCTTTCTTTCTTTCTTTCTTTCTTCCTTCTTGGCTGGCTTGGGCATTATATTATAATCACTCTTACTATACAAGTTAGCTCTGATACGGGCTATAATAAAAATAAATAATACAACGTTTTATAGCCTTCTAATATTTATAAGAACAAGAACATAGGAAAAAATTAACTCTGGTGTTTCCATTCTTAATGTTCTCCTTGTCTATAATTTACTTTATGAATTGATCTCACTCTTCTATTTTTAAGCTGATGGATCCAGCTTTTCCTTGTGTTTTCAGTATTGTCTAAAATAGGGTTCGAAGACACAGTATGATAGAAGGAAATGGTGAAAGACTATGATATGCTTTTTCTCTTTCTTATTTTTATCTGAGTGCTGATAATGAGCATAAATTTATTAGGGTATTGCCTTAGACTACCCCAAGGTGTCTGATCAGATACAGGAAAAACAAAAAATCTGGCATGTCTATTGAAAAGTTACAATTTTTTTTTCTTTTTATAAAATTTTCATCTCTGGCCCTGGGGCTGGAGGTTCAATCCCTGGGCCTGCTGTGCTCCCCTGCACCCAGGACCCACCAAGATGATCATGGAAACTGGGCATGGTGGCTCATGCCTATAATCCTATTTCTTGGCAGGCTGTAAACAGACAGATCACTATGAGCCCAACCTAGCAGTGAGACCCTGAACACCCTGTAGACCCTTCCCTAAAATAAAAAGAAAATCCATCTCTCAACCAAGTGTACCTATACATAAGAGATAGGCTGGAGGGGCACTTAAGTCTGAGCACTTCAGACCAACACAGGTAATATAGCTTGTCTAACTCCACTAAAAAATATCACTTTTTCTTTGAAGAAATATTCCTTAGTATTTTTAAATATTGTAACCCAAGAGACATCAGCCATATTTACACTGATAGACTGAAGACACTGTCAACATTTATATATATATATATATATATATATATATATATATATATATATATATGGAGAAACATCATAGAAGAAGGGCATGGCAGAGGCAAGAAGCTCATATCATGGTGGCTAGGGTGCAATGGACAGAGAAGAGAACCAAGAAGAGTTAAACCCACTTTTCATTTTCATTTCATGGAAACATCAGAATGCTATGAAGAATATTCATTACATGACTAACTTTAAATCTATAGCACTGTAAGGTTTTTTTGTATTTCAAGGAAGGGTCTATAGGGACAGGATGTTAAGGTTCTCACTGCTAGAACAGACTCATAGTGATCCACCTTTTTACAGCCCCCCATGAGCTGGGATCACAGGCATGCCCACCGTGCCCAGTCTCAATTGCCATCTCAATGGGCCTGGGGGCAGGGCTGGCACAGCAGGCCTGGGGATTGAACCCCTGGCCCCTGTGCCTGCTTGCAGGTGCTTTAATCCACTGAGCTATTTGGCCAGCCCTGAGCTACATTTTTAAAATTATTTTAAATCATTGGTAAATAAGCTATCTTATACCAGAAGTAATTACTCTATAATGCATATCTGATTCTGACAAATACACTCATAACACAGTGAAAGAGTAAAACAAAGTCCATATGAGAAGGAAACACTTGAGAGGCTCATAATAGGAAATTTTGTTTATTTTTTGCATAATTTAGTTTCTTAGTTCTACAGTGGAATACATACCTTTATAGAGGCACCTATCTTTAAAGGTCAAAAGTCATTTGAACCACAAGTGCAAGGATCAACAGTGTGGTGCTTCATGTTCAGTGTTTGGTGTCTTAATCACTTTCCTTATCATCATGAACAAAATACCCTACACCCATAATGTGAGAGAGAAGCGACTTCTCTTTCATGTTTGTAGTTACAGTTGGCCTACTCCACGGCAAGAAGCCATGGAGGAAGGACTCTCATATGGCGTCAGACAGAAGCAGAGAGAATCAAGCAGTTGGGAAGAGACACTGCCATCAAGGTTATACCACCAGGGCCCTAACTCTCCTGGCCAGAACCTGCTTTCTGCAAGCTTTGCCTGTGAGCACTTGATGTTTTTTGGGGAAAAACAGATCAAAACCATAGCACGTGACTGAGTCACATTGAGGTGGGCAGCAATGGCAATAGTGCATGAGGTATAATAGATGAGAACTAAGAGACAGGACGGGTGGACCCGGCTGAGGCTAGGGCCTTTTCTAACAACTCTTTGGGAAGAACCTAAGAGGTCATGTGTAGAACTAGCAATGGGTTGAAAGCAAACTATTTCATGTCTTCAATATCCTAAGGATCTCTCCCTAGGCCTCCACCTGCCACTAGTGCTACCTTCCTAACAAAATTTTCAATCACAATTGATTGGAACATGCAAATAATATTTAAACTGTAGCACTTCTTTATTATAAGCTGTAATAAAAATCGACTTAAGCAGATAAACCTCAAAGACAACAACTACCATTGGAAGTCCTTTTGAGTTTACTGTATTTGAAGAAAAACCTAACAGAAAGAAAGATGAAAAACTAAGTTACTCTGTTTCTGAGCAGACACCACAGGAAACAAATCCACCTCAGATATCAAAGGTAAAACCTTCTAGCCTTTCCTATTCTTAGGCTGACAAGAACAACCAAAACATGTTTGGGAAACTGACATTGAAGAATTTCCAAGGTGCTACAGTACTGGTGAACCTCAGTTCTTAGTCACTGTCTCTCTCTTCCCCCTTTGCTTCTCAGCTCTTTCTCCTGTCACTCCCCCATTAGTTTAAAGCACGATGATTCTCTCTTCTAAGGGCCACATCAGCAGGGTTGAGTTAGAAGGCAAATTTCCTATCCTGCTTCCATAAGCATAGAGCATGTTCCTAAGATTTCTTGAAATTAACCCTAGTTTCCAGAAAATCCTTACCAAGCACAGTGCAATGGCTGATCTTGGTTGCCAGATTGATCAGATTAACGATTGAAGTGTTCATAGATGAAGAGGGGGTTACACCAGCAGTAGGGGCCCTGGTGGGAGGAAGTAGGTCTCTAGAGTACACACTTGAAGGGTTTCAATGTTCTTCGTTCTTCCCCTTGCCCTCCACATCCTCGCCATCAGGAGATGAGCTGCTTTTCTCTGGCATGCCCTTCTGCCATGATGTTTCTGCTTCATCAAAGTTCTAAAAGCAGAGGAGCTATCTGAGCCTGCCCTGAAACCTCTGGCATTTGTGAGTTAAGGTAAAGCTTTTTTTCCTTTGAATTGTGGATTTTTCATACTTTGCTCACAGTCACACAAAAGGCACAAATTGGTAATGCACATGGAATATATTTTCCATAGTTTGTTCTACAATTCTGGTGTATTATGAGTTAAACTTATTTTGCTAGCTAACCTAAGGATATATCACCATGGAAACTATTGTGAGCCTCACAAAATACTGTCAAGCAACCAACTACAATATGTGTTGTGAAGCACATGAAAAGTTGGTTTTACAGAGTGTGTAATACTGAGGGTAAGAAAAAAGGAACTAGGGTGGGGGAAGTAGAAACAGAAGGGAACAGGAAAAAGAAAAAGAAAAACCCAAAGTTTTTAAGTAAGGAGGGGCTAGGGGTTAGAGAGAGGACAGTGGATTGGGAAATAAAGAGCACTCAAGATTTATCATGTATAGACACAAACGAGTATGATAATTATGCATATCTAATGTGTCCCAATAAATTTTTAAAAATGAATTTAAAATATTTGATAAATTTCAATAACAAAAAACTAAGGGTGGGGGAAATGGGTGAAGTGTTGAATTATAGCAGAAGATGCTTCTCCCCCATCAGTATACTTCAGTCTGTTAGTTGACCTGGTGATATTTTCTGTTACTTCTGCTTCTTAGAAATGGTTGGTTACTGTGGTGCATAGCTGCTCACTATGGTGCATATTGTAAGAACTCATCCCCATCTGACAAACCATATTGCCTATGTACTTCCTGCTTGCTTATCCCGTAGAAAGCCCTGGACCACAGAGATCAAAGACTGGGACCTGACATTTTGTGGAACAGTTAAAACTCAGTCAGTGTCCATCTGCTGTTAAAGTTGCCTCCAAAATCAGGGTGGAATTTCAGTGGTTCTGTTTGTCATTGCACTTAGTACATCAGCTGGGAAGACCAACCGTGCCAACCTCTTTGGTCACCAGTTATCACCTTTGGAGATAGAGTGAAGCCCCCGAGGGTCCTGACAGGAAAGCACACTCTCAAGATTTCTTGAATCCCCTTGGAGGTCTGGAAGAGGATTTTTGCTCCCCACTTGAGAATGGCTTACATTAGACCCCAAAAGGGGGAGGACACAGTCTGTTTGCCTGACTGATTCCAGTAGGATCTCTGGGGCAGCCTAGTTAGTCTGTTACTATTATTCATTTCAAGGAGAATGCGAGTCTGACCACCTGAAAGGAAGGGTGTTGGAATGTTTAACCTCTGAACAGTTGCTAAATGAATGTATGAGTGGAATGGACAGAAGATGCCATAGGCTGTTCCATCTGTGCACTAAGACTCAGAAGCCCTGGTCACAGGGGCTGATTGGGCATCGCCTGCAGCTTTGTGGTGATCGACGTATGGCATAATGGAAGCCTGACACTCTCCTTAACTAAATTACTTCTAAGTCCCTTCAAGGGACACAACCAAGTGAGCTTCTGAATGCTCTCTCTCTGAAGGGCATCAATGTTTTGTCTGTTGCATCATCAGTTGAGGGTACACAAAATGCACGTAGGAACCAAAGAAGGGAATTAGTTAGTCAAAGCTCACAGTGCCTCACTGCAGAAAAAGGGCTTTATAGAGTAACAGTGAAACCAACCCTGCTCCCTGGAGCTCAAAGAAAGGAAAAAGAGGTCTCTTCTTCCTGGAATTTCACCTTAGTCCCCTCATCAGCCACCGCAGTTGCTGCCAGCACCTGTAGCTTCACTCTTGACTCCTGCCTGCAATCTAGTTGTATGGCTTCAAGTTAGGCACTACCGGCATTCATCAACACTCCCTCCCACATTCCACCACACCACAGCTTTTTTTTTTTTTTTTTTTTTTTTTTTTGCATCATGCCTATGGCTATCCTGGTTAGGTGGCATCATCTGACACTCCACTGAGATGAGTTCTGAGTTCCAGATTTTGACTGAGGAAAAAAGAAAAACTGGATTGTCAGCCCTGACAAGTGAGCTGCCATGCCATTTCCAGTGGTTGTTGAGCCTAGAAACAACTCAGTCAAGTGCCTTCCAGAGATATCAAAAAGGAGGGCCAAAAGCCCATCAACCACTGTCACCCAGAAACCTGATAAAAGCACTTGATGTCAATAGGAAAATCTAGTCTGATAGATGACCATACCCTGGCTGTGAGTTATAAAGGTTGTGAATAAAATAAATAAAATAAAGCAAAGTAAATTAAAGCAAAATAAAATAAAATAAAGGCCCCCTATATCTGTGAGACACAAAGAAACATAACTATACAGGCCTCCTCAACCTGAACCTCTCCTCATTCTGTTAGGCCTAGATGGATAGGACAGACCATGCTCTATCTGACTGGTTCCAAGAGCACATGATCACTGCAAAAGTTAGGATAAGCTGTGATTTTCCTGGTAGACAGTGGAACAGAACCCTCTGCCTTGAAAAGTTTCCTCTGTCAAAAGTTAATATCACCAAGCCAATGAGACTTTGCCTCATGCCTTCTGACAGGTAGACATTTCCCATCAACCATGATGCCACAGCAGGACACCTTTGCTGTCAGATGTCATGGGAAGCACACACAGGCATCCAGCCATGCACTGGCCTGATAGGCTGTTAATTACCTTGGGCAAGCTCTCCACTCAGTCAACAACACAGCTGTCACCTTGTACTCTAGTTCTTAACCATACACCCTTTCATCAGTTGGCATGGGGATTTGGGAACTGTTTCACTACTTTCAGGGAGGCTGTAGCAACAGATTTGTCTCCAGGATAGCCTGTTTCTCTGTACCTTCCAATTCTGTCATGGTCCTCCAATAAATATTTGATGGGACTTCAAAACTATAAAAAGTCTATAGACTATAAAAGTGGTGGAAAACAATTCTGCAGCCTATAAAACCAAATCAAGATCTCTAAGCTGCTAATGTCACTGTGATTGCCCATGATATACTTTGTCTTAGTTTTCTGCCACCCATAGCCTGCTGATACATTTGCTTGGACCAAAGGATGTCTCTGCTGCTTTTGGTCAGCTCCTTTCTGCCAGCCCCTCTTCAAAACTTACCTGGACCCAACCTCCCAGAGGTTCATAAACTTGTTTCCCTAGTTTCCCAGCTGATTAATGACACTCAAGCAGTCTGCTATAAAGACACAAAAGTTCTGATGCAATTTCTGGCAGAAATCAATTACAAGAATGAAGCCTTGCAAATTTCTTGGAGCTGTCTATAGAATGTAGAGCACTTAGTATATAAGCCATGATACTTGATCAGGTCATCAAGCCCCTGGAAATGCCCAATGACCTATTGTACAAATACTTGGATTCACTTGCTAAGGGCTGCCTCCCTCCTTGCTTCAGTGTGCTGGTAGCTGCTGGCCTTCTGATAAAAGTACTGGTATTGGGTCACCTTAGGCGGCTACCTAATTGTCCAGCTGTCACATTCTATGCTGGACTTCACTGAGTATCATGACTGCCTGACACTGACTGATGACCTGTTCTCAAGCCAGCTAATGTTCTGACAGATGTTCTAACAGATGTTGAGTACACCCTGTTTGCAGATGGAAGTTGCTCCCTTAAGATTAAAGTCCAGTAGGATAAGTGTGCTATGGCCACCTGAGACAAAACTATTTTGGCCAAACCTGCACTGAAAAAAATTCAGTCCAAAAGCCTAAGCTCCAGCCAGGTGTCTGATCAGGAGAAACAACAACCCTGGTCAGAAGAAATTTATCTGATATTCTCAGAAGACTTGCCTTAATCAGAGCCAGACCTGTCCCTACTTGTTCTGGAAGCTCAAACCACAGTGTTAGCACTGGTACCCCTGCACTTAGCCCAAGCTTCAGTATCTGTGTAACCGGCCCTGATCTCTACTTGGCATGACTTAGTGATCATCTGTACCTATTCAGGCTGGCCAAAACAACAGAAGTTTACAGGGACTTACTATGAGAAACCATCCATAGATATGGCCTACTCTTGATTATTGGCAGTGATATTAGGCCTGCATGTGTAGGAGGGCCAATCCAAAACTGGCTGATCTATTAAAGATTAAATAAAAATTACATACAGAATGAAGGCCATAAGGTTCTAAAAGAGTTCTCTTCAGGAACATCTCGTAACCAGTTTAGCTAAAAGACAAGATATACCCACAGACACCTCTGTACACACCATATTAACAGTTCTTAAAGTTTCAGAAATTTAACTGTAGGCCCAGTGGTGAATTTACCTGGACCAAACAGCTCTCTCTGAGGAGAAGACACAGGCAAAGCTCTGTTATCGTCCCTTAGACTCCATGCATGGCTGAAGCCCCAGGGCACCATTCACAGGATTGCTCCATACCTAATCCCCTTGACTTTTGTGGGTTTTTTTTTTTTCAGGCTGTTTCACCAGTCCTTGTTTTGACTTAGCTCTATTGATGATTGTCCTGAATGATAGAAAATAACCAGTAAGGCCCTTGCAAAAGATAGGATTTGATGAGGTCCAAGGCACACTGGACAATCTCCTGGATCAGATTAACTTCTTCACTCCCTTTCCAGAGTAGTGTTACAGAACTGCTTCCAGTTGGGCCTTATCTCCAAAGATCACACATAACATGCCCAAGCCAAGATTTGCCAGGAAAATTGAATGATAGGGGCAAGATAGCAGAAGACTCCCCTAGCCAGTATGTTTCAGTCTGTTTATTGCCTGGGTAGTAGTTAGTGTTCCTTTTGTTTCTTAGAAATGGCCAGCCACCATAGCTACTCTTTATGATACTTATTGTAAGAACCAATCCTCAATTGACAGACCATTCTGCCTCTGTACATCCTGCTTGCTTATCCTATGTAAGCCATAGACCACCAGAGATCAGATGAACCTCACATTTTAAGAAGCAGTTGATTCTTAGTCAGCGACCATCTGATGTTAAATACATTTGCCTCTAAATCCCAGGTGTCATTTCAGTGTTCCTGTTTGCCATTGCAGAACATACCAGTATTCAGTGACTTTCTGATAAGTACCAGGATAAAAGCATTTTCAGGTAGTTTCATCTGTCAATTCAGTTCCTTGATGTAATTTGTGATGTGAAACAAATACTCTTTGTTTTATTCATTTTAATATAGATAAGAAAATTTAGAACCATGTCCACATTAAGGCAAATGTACACTTAGCTGACTCTATTCTCAACCTAAATTCTATTAACAATTCTATTTTCAAGACTAAATTTTTCAAAATACTTTTAAAAAAAATTTCCACCAAAGACTACTAAAATTATATGTTGTTATTTATCATATGTTGTATGATTTTTGGTGTGGTGCTGAAAAAGACAACAAGACCTGATGAATATAGCTTCAGAGGACTCACCAAGATTTCTCTTCTTCAGTGAGCCCAGAGCCTCAGAAGACCCTTCTTTTTATTTAGCATTAAAAAAAAATGGCTAAGGAATATATGTCACTACTTTAATAGACACAGCATATTCCAGACATATAGTTCATGCAAATGCTTCCAGACAATACTTTAAGCGGGGGAGGAGGCAACCATTGGTGCCAAGTAAACAAAGAACAGGGCACCCATGGGAAGAGCCACCATCCGCAGCCTTGAGCTCCAGCTTTCCGGGAATCTCAAGCAACAGAAGGCAGTCCTCTCTGGGCTCTGTCTATAATTCACCACTTCTAGGGACACCAACTGGTCTTCAATCTTATGTCCATGTTACTACAGTCATATGATACTAACATTAAATTATTCTTTAGTTATATTTGTCTTCATTTTGACACATAGTTTTAAATGTTGGCTAAAAAATGAAATTAATATGAATCGGTCAATGTGAGCTTGTTTTATTTGATAATTACATGTCTAAATATTAGTAGCTTTTCTTCATAACTGAAAGTAAATAAAACTGAACCTTATTGTTAAAAATCCATATGTGAATAGTGACACAAGACAGCAGTTTTTGGAGTATCAATAAGCAAATACAACCATCATCTCCCCTAAATAAACCAAAAACACAACTAGCCCTAAAAATGACCCACCACAACTTAAAATAATTCCACACCCAACACCCCCACTTACAACCAACGCTAACCCCCCATAAATTGGAGAAGGTTTAACCGAAAAACTAATAAAACCAATAACAAAAATAATACTTAGTAAACAAACAATATTTAAAGTCATAGTTCCCACATGGAATTTAACCATGACTAACGATATGAAAAACCATCGTTGTAATTCAACTATAGGAACACACTAATGACCAACTTACGAAAATCTCACCCTCTAATCAAAATTATTAACCACTCTTTTATTGACTTACCAGCCCCCTCTAATATTTCAGCCTGATGAAATTTCGACTCTTTATTGGGTGTATGCTTAGCCTTACAAATTATTACTGGGTTATTCCTAGCTATACACTATACCGCAGACACTACAACAGCGTTTTCATCAGTTACTCATATTTGTCGAGACGTAAATTACGGTTGGTTAATTCGTTATATACACGCTAACGGAGCATCCGTATTCTTCATTTTCCTTTATTTCCACATCGGGCGAGGCATTTACTATGGCTCTTACACCTTTATAGAGACCTGAAATGTCAGTGTAATCTTACTATTTGCAGTAATAGCAACCGCCTTTATAGGGTACGTCCTTCCATGAGGACAAATATCCTTTTGAGGAGCAACAGTCATTACTAACTTACTTTCCGCCATCCCTTACATTGGTCCTACTCTTGTAGAATGAATCTGAGGTGGCTTCTCTGTAGATAAAGCAACCTTAACCCGATTCTTCGCTTTCCATTTTATCCTACCCTTTATCATTACAGCAATAGTGGCAATTTACCTTTTATTTCTACATGCAACAGGCTCTAACAACCCATCAGGGCTCAACTCAGATTCAGACAAGATTCCATTCCACCCATACTACACAATCAAAGATATTTTAGGACTTCTACTTATATTAATACTTCTAATACTACTAGTACTATTCTCCCCTGACCTCCTAGGAGACCCAGATAACTACACTCCCGCTAACCCATTAAATACGCCTCCCCACATCAAGCCAGAATGATACTTCCTATTTGCATATGCAATTCTACGATCAATCCCTAATAAACTAGGAGGTGTATTAGCACTAGTATCCTCCATCATAATCTTAATACTATTTCCTATACTTCATATTTCAAAACAATGCAGCATAACATTTCGCCCTCTCAGCCAGTGCCTCTTATGAATCCTAGTAGCTAACCTAATCATCTTAACATGAATTGGAGGTCAGCCAGTAGAACACCCGTTCATCACAATCGGGCAACTAGCATCCATTTCCTATTTTTGCATTATCCTAATTCTAATACCCATAACAAGCCTTATAGAGAACCAATAGATAGAAACCGACCTGGATTACTCCGGTCTGAACTCAGATCACGTAGGACTTTAATCGTTGAACAAACGAACCTTTAATAGCGACTGCACCATTTGGAAGTCCTGATCCAACATCGAGGTCGTAAACCCTATTGTCGATATGAACTCTGAAATAGGATTGCGCTGTTATCCCTAGGGTAACTTGGTCCGTTGATCAATAAAACGATGCAGTGATAGCAACAATTTTTAAAATTTTATTTCTGGTTTTCAGCCAATATACATATTGTTTGTGCTAAGTTTACTAATTTTGCAAAAACTTAAGAAATCAAATTATGAGCAATTAATATTCTTCATCATATATATGTATTGCATCTACTTTAATAGTTCAATATATTGGAGGGATTATAAAGGAAGCTAAAGAAATTTTAGAATTTTACCGATTTTCTATCTTATGTGTCTTTATCTTATTTCCCGCAGTTTTCCTCTCTTCTTTCCCTTCATGCTTTCTTTCCCTCCATCTCTTCTTTCTCTCTTTCTCTTTTTCCTCATTTGCTACTATTCTTTCTGTTTCAGTTTAATGAAATTTTCTCCAGTTTTCTAAGGCCAACTCCAAATATTTAGATTTTTTTAAAAAAAGATGTAACTCAATTTTGATTACATTTTACATAAATTTGAACAAGCTGTTTTACTGATGATGAAAATGTACTATTGCTGATTTAGAGTAACAGAAAGGGTTTTCTTTTTCTACATTTTTAAAAATTTCATTAATTTTAATGAGAAAGAACAATGAGAAAGTTTCGGAAGAAATTAGTAAGACAGTTGAAATAATACATTCATAGTTGCCTTCGTAGTAGTTGTTCAGAGTACAAGATGCAGACATGGCATCTTTTCTAAACTTTATTCATTTCTGAAACAAAGTTTAGTCTATGTATGTAAGACATTTCTTGCCATTTGGGGAACAATGTTTGCCTTTACTTATTTCTGATCTGGCATGAGTAGGTGATATAATTTATCATCTCTTCTTTCCAAATGAACTTTGTTTCCATCTGAAACATAAAATATTGAAATCTAGTCACTAGAATCTTTATATCTTAAGTTCATATTGGGTCCAGGAGATGTTCTAGCAATATACAAAATGGATAAGTATTTTGAAAAGTTAAAAAATAAGTGTTTAAACACAAGCACTTAACAGTTTCTTCCCATACTAACCGTCCCTCCATCACTTTGTCCCTAGTGTCTGGGTGGTATTGGTGCAGCCACTGGTAGGTTAATTGAACAAAGGATTCCTTTAGTGTGGGCTTAATTAGATTGTGTCCCTTTGGATATTATTAATTTATTCTTATTATCATGTAGGAATTTTTAAAATAACAGTATGACTGCCTATCCTTATTATTGTAATGAAGTTCATAGCCAATAACTGTATCAGGATATAAATGTGCCTCTAGCACCCAAATTACATATGAAATAGAAGCAACAAAAAATGAGCAGTCTCAGTGTGACATGTCTTGATGCACTTCCGTAGGGATCCATTGGTCTTACTGTGAATGGTTCTACCCTGGGGAGACATGGTGGAAGGAACGAGAAAGATAGACAAGAAGATGAAAAGCTGGGCTAGGTGGTCGCCAGTCTGCCTGATGGGCAAGACTAACTCAACGCACACAAAAATAATCCTTTATTTATAGTCCTTCAAAGTTTGCATCACATGACACAAAGCTGCCCAGTGATCAATAGGTGGCCTGAGCCAGACAGGATGTTTTTCTCAGCCCTGAGGTGTCTTATTTGCTTTAGGCACTGAGGCCCAGTCCCACCTATACACACTTGATCCATTTCCTGGCTTCCTGTGGCTCCCAAAATACTTCTCTTTGTACTTATTCTTTTTGTACTTCATGGGACTTAACTCTTATTTCAACATTTTCATCAATTATGGAAATATTCGTGTTATTACTTCTTTAAATTTGTTTCTTGTTTTTGTCCTCTTTTCTTCTGAGATATCTACTGAATTTATAATGCATTCTTTCCTACTATCACATAGATAAGCATAACCTTCTTTATGTTTATCTCAGTCATCCTTGCTAGTTCAGTTAGAATGACTTTATTGACTTATTATGTTAACCAGAATTTTATCTTATCTTACCATTTTATCTTATGAAAAATAAAATAAAATAAAATTTCATAACAAATAGGAGAATAACATTAGCTGATACACTGTGCAACACTGTCTTCATTGTCCTGAGAGTGTCTGAGATCAATGAAAATATTCATTCATATAAAAAGAAACAAATATATTAGCACAAAACTTTTCAGTGAAGTAAGAAAAATTTAGTATAAATTAAATACTGCACCGCCAGGCGTGGTGGCGCACGCCTGTAATCCCAGCACTTGGGAGGCTGAGGCAGGGGGATCAGTGTGAGTTCGAGACCAGCCTGGGCTACAAAAGTGAGCTCAAGGCCAGCCGGAACTGCATAGTGATACCCTGTCTCAAAAAACCAATAAATAAATAAATAAATAAATAAATAAATAAATAAATAAATAAATAAATACATACTGCATAGTTTCTCTTACATAAGAAACTGAAAATATGTTATATGAAAATGATAAGCAAAATGGAAGACAGATACATAGAAAGTAGGGAGAGGGTCATAAGTGTCCTCAAATTGCCTATTGCATTCTTTTGAAAATATTTTAATGTCTGTACTGATTTGTTAACTAATTTTTGCTTCTTTGTTTTCTAATGTTATATCCACCAAACCATTTTTATTTGAGCTATTATGATTCTTTTACTTTAGCAATGTCACTTGTTTCTCTTTCATAGTTTCTAATTGTGTCTGCTTTTCTATCAATTCTTGGCTATATTTTCAATACCAATTTTTATTTTCATCATCTGTTAGTTCCATCATATCTATAATCTCAAGGCATGTTTCGTTGGTTGATTTTTATCTCCTGGTTTTAAATTTTGCTCTTCCATGTCCACTAATTTTGCGTGATACTGAATTTTGAGAATAGAAGTAGTGGACTGTAGCTTTTTTAGACTATTGAAAATATTTTTGAAGGGCAAATATTTGTCAACAGTAAAGTAAAATGATTATTTTTATAAAAATTATCCAAGTATTGGTGCGAGATGAAAGGCAGAGAGAGTATAAAGACAGGCTACTGAGGGTTCTGCTTCCTATAATAAAGGGGCTGGGAGGGGACAGACACATATTCAGAAGGCAGGCTGATGTCTACTGTTTCATGGCTTGTTACACGCCTTCTTTGAACTCTCAGGAAATTCCCAGGCATAACCAAGGCATTCTTTGTGTTTTGGTCCAGTTCCCATTTCATTTTTTGTTTGTTTGTTTGTGTGTGTGTGTTTGTTTTTTTTTTTTGCGGGACCGGGGTTTGAACTCATGACCTTGCACTTGCCAGGCAGGCACTTGTGCCACAGAGCTACCTCCCCATTTCATGACCTCTCTAACCCGTTCTGCTTCACCACATGGCATTTATCTGGTGCTAAACACACAGTGATTCTTACGTGCATAGTATTGATTGGAAGACAGCATTATTAGAAAAAATCACATGATTTTTTTTAATCTTGAAATTTGTACTTTTTCTTCACCTGCTTGTCTTGTTTTGTAGTGGGGAGAAGAATGCTAAATGTAGACAGAGAACTCCTCAGAGGAAACCCAGGCATCTGGCCATCCCCAGCCCATGGTGATAGCAGTCAGCAACTTCTACTCTTGCTCTGTTCCTTGATTGCTTAGGCATCGGGTCCAAGTCTAAGTATAATTTTCAGAAGAAATTAAAGAAGTTCAAGTGTGAGTCTAGTCCCACAGTATTGGTTATTTCCCATATAAAGTTATAAAGAGTTAGAAAGAACTAGCTTTAAAGTCAGGATTTGACACTTGCTTTCGCTGTGGGGAAAATATTAAACTTTTCTGAGTTTTCTTATTGGAAAAAATAATACCACCTTTTCACATATGTTGGGACTATGGAAGTTTCATGCTGGACTCAGCAGAAGTTCCACATGCTGTAGCTGAGCTCCTGTTCATTTGTACCTCCAGCATCCTTCTTAGTTACTTTTTCTGTTCACATATACTTCCTCAGTGTCCCTCCTACTAGAGTAATGAAGTAAGCTTAGGAGGCTAAGAAGGGACCAAACAAGATGGACATTTGCCTAGGCATGTGCACGCGTGTGCGCATGCGCGCACACACACACACATTAAGGCTTAGAGATGTTGATGTATTTTTGCTACTAACCTGTTTCCTTGGGGGAAAGATACTAGAGTCTTTAAAATTTAAGTTATTTAGTAGAGCTCTATACCTTTTCTTTCTTTCCCTTCTTTCTCTTATCCCCACTGCTCATCCTTTTTGTTGATCTAACAAACTCCTGTTAGCCCTTAAATAAGACTCAGCCATGAAAAACTTTCCTCCTTTGCTACATCTTCTTTTTTAAATTTTTTTTAATGTTTTAGGGAAGGGTGTGCAGGTTATTCAGAGTCTCACTACTAGATCAGACTCATAGTGACCTGCCTACTTGCAGTCTCCCAAGAGCTGGGATTGCAGGTGCGCGCCACCACACTCAGTCTCAATTACTATCTCAGGGTGCCTTGGGGGTGGGGCCAGCATGGTAGGTCTGGTGATCAAACCGCAGACCACTGCACCTGCTTGCAGGGCTTTAATGCGCTGAGATATTTGGCCAGCCCTCTTCACCGTATCTTCTATCCCAGCCAGGCTGGAGAAAGTACATGTGCCATGCCGCTATTGTTCCTAGTACCTCTCTCTCATAATCCCCATCACACTGTTACAATTTTTTGTAATTTTTCTTTAAGTGTATGACATCCTCTTTGAAAAAAAAGAATGCCATTAATTCATAACTTTCTGCACAGTGCAATTTAGACAGTATGTTTAAAACTCTCATTTGAAGTGAGAAAACAAAAATTTATATTGGCTGAGGAAATTGGGTTTGGGGAAAACCCTAGGGATTCCTTAGATAGAAAACTAGCATCTCAGTCAAGGGGTGCCATGTGCCTGTAAATCCCATCACTCTGGGAGGCTGAGGCAGGAGAATTGAAAGCCAGAGCCTTATCTGAGCAACTTAGCAACTTAAAGAAAAGCTGTCTGAAAATAAAAAGTAAAAGACATATAGTGTGAATCTCCTGAGTTCAATGCTGTGTACTATTAATAATAAATAAGAACTAGGATCTCTTGATTTTCATTTGTGGTGTGTGTGTGTGTGTGTGTGTGTGTGTGTGTGTGTGTGTGTTATTTTTGATACTGACCACTGTATCACTTCTTCATTGTACTCCTAGGCTGGTATAATTGAATGTATACATAATGTATCATGCTAAAAATATGCTATGCTAAAATAGGCACTGTAATCCTCGGAAAAGGAGTCAAGAAGCATCAGAGTAAAACTTGTGTGCAAAAAGGGAAAAATCACACACAAGTGCCAGTGGTGCCTGTCAACTTAGCCTCCTGGCTACAGCCCAGAGGAGCTAGTTTACTTCTCTTCCTGAAGAAACTGTTTTAGGAAAGACACAAAGAGAAGGTGTTTTTGTTGCTGTTGTTTTTCAGCATGGATTGTGGCAAGGGAGGGCTAACTAAGTCGGACTGGGAGTAGAAAGAAGGGAGAAAGACAGATGAATCTTGAGTTCAACTCTAGAGTCACTTTTTATTCTTGGTTCTCTGTATTTTTTCATAGAGTGAATAGGGCCCACTGAAGGAGTTCTTAGGTAGGTGGCGACAGCCCTGATTCTGGAGGCAGGGTTATTTTACTGGGATCACAGGAGTCAGCATTTGCATCTTACAGGAGGCCACCATTGGCACCACCCTAGGGCCAGCTTTGAAGTCACCCACACTTTATAATAAATAGAACATTGGCCCACAGATTTCACTTCATTCTAGCATCTTAATGATCTTCCCCCAGTGCCTCTGAGAGACTTAAAACATAATAGAAACCAATTTTGACTCTAATTCAAAGTTCTCCGTAGGAGAGGATGAGTGAAGTTTAATCACAATGCTTTTATACTAAATGTATGCACACTCTCTAGCATTTGATGTGATGCCTCCCAAATTTTCACCTCAAAATCAGCCCATCAATAGCTCAGTCACGTGCCACATGGGTAACTATCATCGGGTGTGATGGTTTGGGTCTGTAATCCAAACAGAGTAGCCTAGTATCTATGAACACAAGCCTCTCAAATACTAATAAACCAAAGGGCCTTAAAGCTACTTCAATATTTTTTAAGTTTTGTTTTGTCTTCCTCCCTTATGTAAATATACTGGAGAGGGACTAATAAAAATTGTTGGTTATATGGGCTTTTATCCTCCAGCAAGCCATTTCATTGCCACTAAGATTTTCTCTTTCTTGTATACGGCTAGGTGGGAAAACTCACAGTTCCTTTGAGACCTCAAAGTTCAAAACATATCCTAGTATATGGTGAATTTAAAATGTGTTCATTGGTACTTTAAAAAATAAATTTCCTCAACATAATTTACTTTCAGATGAGCACATATGATGGACTATGTACTGAAGGCCATAAGCAGGCTTTATGTTTATTTTATGCCTCCTAAATCACAGCCCTGAATGCAGAAAAGTAAATTGTATTTCATAGATTAAACTAGGAACTGTGTTGGCGCTATGTACGTCTCATATGCATTGTGCAGAATGGTGTGGCCATGGTATTCCCCTAACCATACACCGCAGTGAAATCCACTGAGGACAGAGGAGGGGGCAGCTGGACAGACACTGTTCCAGATATTCCCAGCTAACTAACTGAAAGAGGCAATATTGAGAAATAGTATATTTCTCAAACTCTAATACAGGGAGAACATCAACGTGGAAATATTTAGGTGCATCACAGCACCAAAGGTGATAATGGAGAGGTCCTGTGAGTGGCCACGGCTGTCAGCAAGGTGCCTCTGAGGAGCAAACTAATGGGGAAGTTTTTATTTTGCTGAATGATTGAGAATTTTTCAGAAATGTTGAATTTTCCAGGAAAATAAAGGTTAGGATAATCACTAACTAGTGATTATTCTCCATTCTTCTCTCTCTCCCTCTCCTCTCTCTCTCTCTCTCTCTCTCTGGTACTGGGATTGAACTCAGGACTCTCTGCTTGTCAGGCAAATGCTTATTCTACTGAGCTATCTCCCCAGCTCCATTCTTCTCTCTTACTCATAGTGCTGTCTTATTTTTAGACAATGTCACTGAATATTTAGTTCTATTTTGTGTGAGATATATGGGACCACAGTGCTACTGAGTTTATCTGTGCCAGACTGTGTGCAGCTGTTTAGCCTGACAAGCATGGTGATGCTAAATGCACAGGTACGCGCCAAAGTGAGGGCCTCTTCCATCCAGTGGGCATGCGTAGACAAAGAGAGCCAGAGCCGGAGGTGCACAAATTCTAGGCAATGCCTTCTTCCTTCTACCATGTGATCAAGAAAGGACATGATTGCTGAGTAGAAGGTGGCACTCGAAATATAACACAACGAAAGCATTCTGCAAGGCTAGGACATGAGCATGGGACTAAGAACAATGAAATGAAGTTTCATAAAGATTAAGGTTATTGATCTAAAAATGATACAATGATTAAATGTTGGAGAGATTGGTTCTAGTCAGTGGAGGCCAAAGGCTCCATTATATTTGAATGTAAGCTCAGGCCATTGCTTTGATAAGTAAAAGTCAAAGTTACCCTAAGATTGAATTTTTTCCATGGTTTTGCTTTGTGAATTTTTATGTCTTGGTTAACTCTAGAAGCTATTAACTCTAAAATTATAATAAAAATCTTTATTTCAATAAAAATAATGCAGGATATTAGTATAAATATCATTGCATTTTATAGAGAATAAAATATATATTACTTAATATATTATTCTTATGTGTTACATGAACATATATGTTCACTTATTTTCTGGGATTTAAATGGCATACCACAGGAAATAAAAAGTTTAGGAAAAAATTTGGAGGATATATATATATATATATATATATATATATATATGTGTGTGTGTGTGTGTGTGTGTGTGTGTGTGTGTATAAGTTTGTCCTCAGTCTTATAAAGTGCTGTAATTTTTAAAAATTAAATAGCTATAATTAAATTTAATTTTCCAATCACTGCATAGAAAAATTAAATAACATAGTTACACAAACAAAACAAGTTGATTGTATTATTGTTACTATGAAAAATATAGATACAAATATGTATGTGTTCTTTTACACTGTAAATATTCTTTCAGAATGATTACATTTGTTTTACGATTCTCAAATTGCAATTTTAGTTAATGAAGCAGTAAATTGATATACGAATTGCTTCACCTTTCCCCCTACTTATAAGGATACAAAACTGCTTAAATAAGAGTTTTTAGGGCTAGGGATATAACTCAGCATCACAGTGCATGCCTGGCAAGTGTGAGGCCCTGAGTGTGAGACCCAGTACACAAAAACAAACCCTAATTTTTAGGAAGAATATAAAAAAAACACCTTATGTATAACTAATATTTGGCTCTGAGTTCTTATTTCTCTTATGCCCTGAGTTCTTATTTCTCTTATGCCTCATTTCAGTCTGAGATGAGTGAAAGGATTTCACCTAAGGTTGTGTGGACCACAGACAATGAAAAGCTGCTAAGACTAAACTGACTCCTCAAATACGTTTGCCTCTTGCCCTGCCAGTTTTTCATTGGAGGTTTCTGTCTTAGGGTCCCGAAGATGGGACTTACAAAAGGAACTGATTGAAATGCAAATATGCCTGAGAGAAATAGCATCTTAAAATATAATCTGCTGATTTTTTAAGCAATTAATTAACTATAAGGAGAGAGAAAAAGGAAACACACAATAGACTTCCGAGGAGGCTAAGAACATTAACCACAAAAAAGGGTGTTGGGGCACTGAAGACGGAATATTAAATCCACATTGTATTTTAGGTTAAGCATCTTGTTTTAAAAATTTTAGGTTATCTAATATGAAGAATTTGCAAACTACAAAGTATAACAATTGTTTATGTGTCTACTAGTTAGTGTTCTAACTTGCAGCTATTCAAGGGAATAATACAAATTTTTCCGTAGCATAAATGCTTCATGTGTTAAAAATATTATATTAACATTTTAGGAATTTATTTGTTGGTAACCCAACAAAGTCCATAGACTTTTCACTCTGGGGTAAAGTTTTGATTTTCCTGTTGTACAGTATCATTGTCCATGTTTTACCATCTCTCATAGTTCAGACACGCTCTTTACTTGACCTTCAGTCCATTCTTTGTGTGTTGCTTCTCTGGTGAAGGTTGCATTTTGCAAAATGGACCTTTTTTAATAGAACACATTTATTGTTTTCTTGATTTTGTTTCCATTTCTGTATTTGATACAGGGTCTCGTTATGCAGCTCAGACTCATAGTGATACTGCTGTTTTCGGCCTCCCCAGACCTGGAATTAAAGGCGTGCACCCCTGTGCCCAGACTTGTTCCCTGGTTCAGTGTACCCTAGGGGTGGGGCTGGCAAGCCATATAAGACTTGAGATAGAACCCTGGGGCCTGCACTTGACAAAGCAGGTACTTAGTCTGCTGAGCTATCTCTCCTGCCCGAAAGGACCTTTTTAAATGTAACATGCTTTGTTCATCTGACTGTGTCTTTTTCAATTTTTCTTTTTTATTGATACATGTTTGCATTACATAATGACTACATTCCTCAAGGGGTATTTGTACATGTATATATCACATTACGTGGTTTCTCTTATATGATAAGAGCCAAACATAAATAAACAGTGAAATAAAGGGTTGTGATGTTTTTGTATGAGGGGCTATCTTCTCAGTAATAAAATTTCTTGGTATATAATTGCAAAAGCATGATATACAAATTACAGAAGGTATAATATAGATAATAAAATTTAAAAAATAAAACTTGTAATATTGTGGTGAAAATAAAGCCCAGTGAGTCAAAACTTGGATAAAAGGAACCCATGTGTTATTAGTAGGGTTATGGTCCCAAAGCGGTACGGAAACCTTCATTCTTTTCTTCTCTGTAACTTGGTCTCATATTTGGTCACAAAAGTAGAAGAAGACAAAAGATCAGGATGATTGATCTTTGGGCTTTCAGGATGGGGTTCAAGAAAAGGAGCTTCAAAGTTCTAGGGAGTGCAACAGATGTCATGGAGTGTCAATAGGTTGGGAAAGTAAGTTGATAAATTTATGGTCTCCTGGGATTACTGCTGAGCTGTATATATCAACCAGATTTTGATAAGCATGCTAAAGCCTTTTGAAAGTGATATAATGTACACTGAATTCTTAGGTGTTAAAGAGGAAGCTCAGTGACATTCACAGGGAGAGAGTTCTAAATAATACCACATTCAAATTAGTATTGAATTCAAAGCCCACACTTGAAGGACTTGAACATTATCTGGTTAATTATTTACTGAGATAAAAATACCAGAATTCCCATATTTATGCAAGACTTAAACAAGACAAAAAAATCCAAGTGTAGTATTACAAATGCCTTGGAGACAGCATAAAGTCCATCTGAGTTTACAGAATAAAGAATGTATCAACTCATAAGCAAAGAGAAAATCAACAGCCACCAATTCTAACAAAATATGGATGTTGAAATTATCAGAGAATGGTATTAAAGCGCTCTTAGCATGTGCTGCTGATAACACTTCTTAACACTCTTGAAAGAAGTGGACATGTAGAGTCTCAGCAAAGAAACAGATGTAAATAAAACACAATGTATGTCTTAGCTTTAAAAATGTTAATCCCAAATAAAATAAAATGGAAATAACAGCAAAGCTTGTGAATTTCAAAACGTATCAGTAAAACCTTTTCAAAATTTCTAATCCATGATCAAATAGAAATCTCTAAATAAATTGGATTTTTTTTGAGCTAAGCAAAAACATGTTTAAAAAAATTGTTAGGATTAGACCCAGCAACCAGGCCCAGAGTGTGAGTGAGACTGCCTGGGGCTTGCCAGAAACTCATTCGACCTAGCAATCAGGTTTGGCACATGAGTGAGACTGACCTGAGCCTGCCCGAAACTCATTTGACCCAGAAGCAAAGCCTGCCTTGTGAGTAGGATTTCATCCATCACATAGGCCCCATGTGGAAAACTACACCAGAAGTCCCTGCAGAGAGATTAGAGACAAGACCCACTCAGTTGATTCAGGAACAGAGCATCTTGTCAGAGTGGCACAGCAGGTTCACCTCCAAGGACTGCAGCAGGGAGAAGTGAAGCTCAGTAGCCAGACCCAAGCCACACCCACCTGGATGAGTTTGAACTTGGTAGATCCAGATCTGGTGCTAAGGTAAGAACTCTACCAAAGCTCTACACCAAAGGTCAGAAGGCAGGGCTATACAAAATGAGAAAGAGAAGGAGCAAAATGTGTTCTCAGGCCCCAAGCCCACCCAGAACAAATACAGGAGCACTACCATGGTATAAATTGGAAATCAGATACCCCAAATCTCTGAAATAATAGCATCTGAAGTAAAGAAACAACTGCAGAAAGGTATAGAGGAAATCAAATCAGAAATAATTTCTGAAGTGAAAAAACAAAGAAATAATACTTATAATGAAAGAAGTACTAAGTGCTTCTAAAGAAGACACTGATTAAAAAAAAGAGAACAGAAAAATGATGGAATCATTTCAGTGAGAATGAAGATAGACTTTCAGACATTGAAGATACCATTGCCGCTAGTGAAGAGGTAAGAAAAGATCTCTTAAAAACAACTAGGATGCAAGAAAAAATAATTGAACATCTGCAAGATGATGCAAAGATGAACAACATAAGACTAATTTAAAGCCTACACTTGAACAACTTTAGGCATCAGTGAGAACGGAGTCTGTACAAATGATATAAAAAGAATATGGGAAGAAGTAATAGCAGAAAACTTCCCAAATATGGGGAAACAATCTGACATTCAAGTAACAACATATAGAACTCCCAACAACATCAACCCAATTAAAACCACATCCAGACCTATAATAAACAAGATCCCATAATTTCAGCACAGGAACAGTATATTAAAGGGCAGTAGAGAAAAGAAACAGATCATATTTAAAGGAAAACCTATTAGAACAATGGCAGATTTCTCTTTGCAAATCATCACGTCAAGAAGAGCAAGGAGCAAAGTACTTCAAGTCTTGCAAGAAAATAAATTCCAGCCCAGACTGATATACCCTGCAAAACTTTCTTTCAAGTTCAATGGAGAAATGAAATGCTTCCTGACAAAGAACCATTAAATAATTTCATGATGACAAAGCCAACCCTGGACAGTTTACTAAAAGATATGCTAGAGAGGGATCAAAGGACCACAACTCCATGAAGGAGAGTAGAAAGAACCCACCAAATAGAGCAAACAACTAACACAAGAAATAGTTGTCTTTCAACTATTCTTTTGTATACAGAAGCAGAATATATCCATTAGCATATTCTTCAGATATACTTCTCCTGAACCCTATGGATCACGATTCTGTCTGGTTCTATAGGGTGTACATCAAGGAAATAGCAGTAGCACAGTCCCATACGTAACACGTGGCCACCAGCAATTGTCATGGACAATGTCCATGTCTACTACATACTAGAACTTTGTGTGATATCATATTCCCCAACTCTGAGTTGATTACAGATTCATACATATGATACACAACATTTTGGTCTCTAAGTTGGATTCACGATTTGATTTGAATTTTGGAATGTCGTTTAGAAATATTTAATTTAATTGTAATTAACATTTAGTTAATTTTCTCAATATTGTTTAATTATAATTTTTGTTTTATGATTTGTGCTGCATCTTTAACTCACAATCTACTGATGGTATATTATATTTTCTTCTAGTATTAGAAACTTTAAAAACTTCATATATACATATAAAGTTTTGTGCATACACACACACACACAATAGAGGTAGGATAGATATAAAGTTACTTTGTCTTAGTTAATTGAGAATAAAAGTTTATACTAGTATTGTTTAGACAAGATATTAGGTCTGCATCTTGTCCTCTGTGCACTATGAAGACAACAATATTCATGGTATTAATTATTGTAATCATCCTACTAACTTGTTTTGAAAGTGTTTTATTGTTATCTTTTTCTCATTAAAATGAATGAATGGATAAATAAATGAATAAATAAATAAATAAAATTATTAGGTACACCTATATGACTTCTTAGAAGAAAATTTACAACATTAATTATGTATATTTAAAATAATCTAATGTCAGCAGTGTGTTGCCCCAGTGACAAATGAAAAAATAAAAAAGGGATGACAATAAGAAAATGAAAACAAATTTAGGAAAAGGAAGGAGAGATAACGGTTAAATGAAATTTACATTAACAAAAGTAGCAAAAATAAGATTAGACTGAAAAAATGTAAAAATCAGTAAAAGCTATATAAAAATTGACCAGAGCTAAATAACAAGAGAGGGAGCAGGGGGAGGGGGGAGGAGAGAGATGGAGAGACAGAAACAGAGACAGAAACAGAGATAAAAGAAACATGAACATCATGAGCAAAAGTGGAGGTCATTGTTACTTATCCAAATATATTGTAGGATAGTCGGGAATATTTCAACAGCATAATGAATATTAATTTCACCATTTCAATGGTATGGATCAATCCTTCGAAAATAAAAATCTGCTAATGACAAAAAGTGAAATATACAACGCACAACATTACTGAAACAATTGCATTAGTGGTTTAAAAACATTCCAGAAAAATAATCTCCAGAACCAGATGGTTTCACTGATGAATTCATTTGTGTGCTGATTGTAATGATGGTTTTAAAATTTAACATGTATTAAAATTCATAGAAATGAATACAGTAGTTCACGCACGTTAGAAATTTATCTTAATTGTGTGCTCTGCATCCAAGAATCGTGTCTCCATTTCAACAAGGGACCCAGGTCCTCTGTTTATTATTCTGCTATGATTTGAATTGTAAGCCCATTTTCTTCTGGCAATGTGTTAGAGAGTAAGGGGACTGATCTAGGACTTATTGAGAGATTAAAAATAAAGCAAAACAAGTAAATCAAACTGAAACAAAAACTAGATTCGGCCGTAGATCACACTGGTTTCTTTGAAATTACAATTCTTGCTAAACTTGTTTGCCTTCAGAAAGTTCCACAGGAGAGCTGGGGAGATAGCTTGGCAGTCTAAGCACCTGCCTGCCAAGTGCAAAGATTCAGGTTTGATCCCCGCGACTGCATTCTGTGACATCCACAGAGTCCGGGTGTGTTGCACTCTATAATCCCAGAACTGGGGAGGCTGAAACAGGAAGATCACTGCAAGCCTGAGCTGTGTAATAAGACCCGGTGCCAAATAAATAAGTAAATAGAAAGATTACAATAATAATAAATATTATTATTATTATTATTATTATTATAATTTTAAAAAGCAAGTTCTACAGGAGTACTCAAATTAAATTTTACATTTGCACAAATCTTCCAGAACTTACTTACTGAATATTCTGAAAGACAGTTCGTCTAACCTACTTGTCTCATTTTGAGGAGAGAAGAACAAAGTAAAAAATTCAAGTGAGAATATCTGACTTTTTAAGACTAGGTTCTTTACTTTCAACCAAGATGGGCCTTCACTTTTCACAAACGGGAAAATGGGTTGGTATATTAATTAATCATTAGACCTTTTTTCATTATTTTCTGCACTTACGCCGTCAGGTTGGCATATAGTCTTCTAAGTTACTAAAATAAACTAACAAATACTAAGTAATTGTGTAGCAAATATCACTAACTTTCCAGCCTGTGGTGTCTATTGCTTGGAGGTTGGCCCATAACTGCTGAGCCAATGCCATATGTTTTATTATGGTGCTAACCTACTTCTAACTAGACACTGACTTTCATGGTAGTCACTGAACAAGCTCAAGTGCTATAGGAAATCAGGAGCGCACGAAGGCTAAGAAGATAAATGTGCAGTTCTCTTAGTGCAGATGCGGGACAACCATCCGGGGAAGGTTACTGCCTCCACATCATGGTATCTAGAAACTCCTTTCTTTTTTATTTACTCTTTCTTCACACCCAGTGTGCTACTTTTGTCTGCACCATCGAAGGTGGCTCACTAGTGACACCCAAGTCTGAAAGGACAGTAGCTTCATTTTTAAAAATAATGCACAAAGTTGTAGACATAAATTCTTAATATCTCATTATTAAATGTCATATGGTGACAATGGAATGTGATGAAGCTGAACATGTATTCTCTTGTTAAATACCTGCAGGTCAAGCTAAATATGAAGGTTATTTCACCAGTGGGGAGAAAGTAAAGAATTTATGTTAGGAGACTGAAATCTCTGCTCTGGTCTTCTTCCTATTTTGAGTTTTTCCCCTACGGAAGAAGGGAAGAGAGTAGGTGGCCTCAAACAGGAATGGCTGCACCTGCATAAAGAGAATACTGGACCTAGTGTTCTGATGCCCCAGGTGTGGCAAGAACATAAGAGAAGCAGCCAGGACAGCCTCTCTCTGGCTTGAACTATGAGAAAATTAATAGAAAACAGTTCAGAATGAAAGCTGAAGGGAATTCAGTATAAAGATTTTGGAAATCTATCCTGAGCTATGAGTAAATGCATGAAACTGGCTATTGCCTGAAATCCATCTGGCTGAAGGGGTAAAATAATACAGATTGATACTGAAAAGTGAATAATGATTTCCCAGACATTTCTTTCAACCAAGATGCAAATTAATACCCACTATAGCTGTCAAAGCTATCTCTGGCTGCTTCATGTGTTAAACATGTTTGCATAGGAATGTAGCATTCTTGTTGAACATGTTGGACCCTGTGCAAGACAAGGAGTGGCAATATTGACTTTTGGCTTTTCTTCTTTCCTTTTTGATTTGATTGTCAAAAATTGTCTTCAATCATCAGGTATGCCTGTGTTTAATATGTGTTAAATATGTGAACTTATTATTTGTTCTTTGTCCTTCACTCTGTTTCAATTTCTTTACCAAATACTTCACCGTCTCTTTCTTTTGTATAACTTTAAGGCTTTGTGAGCTCATAGTCAGGTGTAGGACAAACTTTGCTTTTTTAAAATATAATATTCTTTCCCTCAGTCATTAGTACTATTCCTGAACCTCTTGACGTTAAATTTTATCATTACTAATGTTGCATATGGCTACAATAAATTTAACTAGGAGGGTTTTAGAATATCTGACAAGCTATCAAAAAAAAAAAAAAAACCGAAGATAGATTCATTAATAAATTGTGCTGATATTTTATTGCCTAGAAAATAGCAAACTCTAATAAATACTTTCTGACTGCAAAACAGAGGCTATAATCTGAGTGTACATGAGATGGCTGGACTATTATTTTATTTTCCCAGACACCTGACCATAACTTTAGGGTAATGGCAATGGAGTGTTATTGGATCAAGGCTACATGCTACCAATAGACATTTTAAGTGATTTAAATTAATTTACTTTCAATAAACTTCATATAAACTAGCTATTGTAATATTGTCTATTTTCCTGTTGAAACAGATAGATTAGGTAATTAATCTTGAGCTAGATTCAATCCAAGAAGTTTAGCTCCAATTTATACTTAACCTTGATGTCCACCTGAAGAACTCTAAAAATATAAAATCCACACCCTTTAAGGAAGAAATAAAATTCTATCTAATGTCATATTTTGAGAGTATTCTTTGTCAAGTTAATATTTCAAAATATATTCTATAGTGGAGCTTTTGCTAAGTAGCTAATCTCAAGAGATTATTTGGATGTATGTGTTTGTATTGAGGGACATTTGAGGAACTGACCTCTGTAGGAAATCTTTAATCCCTTTGGAAAATACTTACTTAAGAGGCTTCCCTTTAATGATTAATTTTGCAATTTGCATAACACAGATTTGCAAAATAAATTGGGGTAATTTTCAGGTGTGAAAACTCTCTGGGAATTGGTACTTTTCCTTAATGTAGCAAACAACTTGATCGCAGAGACTAACATTTCAAATAACATCCTTGCTTTCACAATCAAGGGGCTTTATTTTATAAAGCCAATAAGATGTAATTACATCAGGAGTGTTATTAAAAACAACAAATTTAATTTATGTTACCGAGGGCTATGGAGAATTTCACACTCTTGTGTATCCATATATAGAACTTTAAACAGTAGCATGCAACAATTCTAAAAGTTGGGTACTGTCAAAACTTTGCGGCATAATTAATAAGAAATAGTTTTATCACATGTTTCAGGAAAGGAGCAAAGAAAAAGTTCCACCTTTGACTTTTTGTCACCAAGCATTTGCAGTTTATTTTTAGATGTTGTGTAAGCCTTTGTAGAATGTATTTTAATCTTGCATTAAGTTCCTGTCACTGTTGTAACAAGTTATTACATTTTGTGGTTTAAAATGGCATAAATTCATCATTGTATAGTCTGAAAGCCCAAAATCAATCTCACTAGCCTTAAGTCAAGGCGCTGGCAGAACTGGCTACTTCTAGAGGCTCAAGAGGATTATTTGTTGTCTCTCCCAGCTTCTAGCAGCTTCTGGCATCCCCTCGCTCCTGATCACTGCAATTTCTATTTCCCTCACATTGCCTCTACTCATGCGGAGCTGTTTGCTGGCCTCTTGTAGGGACCTTTGTGATTATATTAGACACATCAAAATAATCTGAAATAAATTCCTCTTATCAAGAGCATTAAACGTAATTGCAAAATTCAATATGCCATATTGAGGCCACATATCCATGTTTCTAGGACACAATGTTTTTTAAATGTAATTGTATTTTATTCAGAAGAGTAAAAAACAGAAGCAAAAACAAATAGAAAAAATGACAGAAATGGTACATAGAGCAATACATACATTACAGAGTTTCAAGACAGGAATAGCTAATTAACAATGGTTGTTATGTTATCCACTTTTAATGTCAAACCTGTTACTCAGACTAACAGATACAGTTATGCAAGCTTGAGCAAATAAGTGAATATTAACACTTACTTTCAAGGAATCTTATTTTTTTTCCTTGCCTTTAAAAAATATTTTAAAGAGAGTATAATAATTGATAAAATATTAGAAATAATACATACTTAGAAGACCAAGATGTGAGGTATCCAACCATGGGTTTTGTGTTATACACTGCTGTCCTTTATGTAGTTGTTCAGATCACAAATGTCAGCATACCGAGTGAGTCAAGGTGAAAATTCTAAACATTATATGTTATTAAAAAAACTGATGGAAATTATTAGTACAATCATCTCAGCCATCCTATAGGTATACTTGCATGATTTTCTGCTTCTAGGACAGAATGATGACAACTTTGTTTTTTTGTTTTTTTTTTCTCTTTGAGACAGAGTCTCGCTATGCAGTTCAGGCTGGCCTTGAGCCCAGGCTGGTCTCGAACTCGCACGGATCCTCCTGCCTCAGCCTTCCGAGTGCTGGGATTACAGGTGTGCGCCACCACGCCCAGCTATGATGACAACTTTGAAAGCTCATTTTTTAATTTAAAAATTTATTCATTTCTCAAATTCAAAAATAAAAATTATACATATAGTTGACAATCCATATGCATAGCGTCCAGGTCCCTGGGCTCAGTAAAACACAGATCTAAAATGTTTGGAAAACAAATCTGAACTGAATATGTACAGACACTTTATATCATTGTTCCCTAAATAAAATAGTATAACAATATTTATGTAATATTCACATTGTATCTTAGTAATTCAGAGAGGATTTAAAGTATGCAGGAGAGGGAATCAGGGAAAGAAACAGATCTATAGATGTGTACAGAATGATTTGGACAATTGCACTGCTGATTTTTGCTGGCCTATGAAAAGCAATTAATGTTTATTTCTTCTCTGTTGTTGATTTCTTATGATTTTTTTTTCCAATTTCACATGTATATCCCTGGTAATATAAACAACAAATTTGCAATTGACAAATATTGTCAAATTCACATTGTTTAGCAAATTCTTGTATCTTTTTAATTTTTTGTGATCATTATTCTGTATTCTCTAAAAAATGTTAAAAAATGATTTATACAGGAAGATGTGAATAAGTTATGTATCAATAATGTGCCGATAAAGGCTTTAGCTTTCAAAAATTTGGGCACCTATGTGGATGAGGGAGTCCTAAAATCAGTCCCTTTTAATTAGAGAGACAGCTGTATTTATGGTATAGGGTCACACACACACACACACACACACACACACTCACTAGAATGTATGTTGAATGGCTAAATCAAGATTCTTTTCTTTTCTTATGTATTCTAGGGAAGGGTCTACAGGGTGTTCATGGTCTCACTACTAGATTGGACTCAGGGTGATCTGCCTGTTGACAGACTCTCAAGTGTTCAGATTACAGGCGAGCACCACCATGCCCAGTATCAATTGCCATCTAAGGGTGCCCCTGGGGTGGGGCTGGCACCGCAGGCCTGGGAACCATCTCTCTGGGCCTCTGTACCTGATTGCAGGTGCTTGAATTCCCTGAGCTATTCAGCAGGCCCTAAATCAAGATAATTAACAAATGTGTTGCTTCTCATTTTCAGTCTCTCTCTCTCACTCAACTTTCTCTTTAGAAAGAATACTTGTGTTGCCAATATTCTGTGGCCTTTTAGGTTATAGGTGGAAGAGAAATTAGAACGTTTTGTGATAAAATTGGTCAGAGCTTCTAGTGCCTTTGCCTAGCAAGGTAGGCAGGGTGCATATTAGGCAAGTGCAGGTTCTGGCTTTATTTTGAACTCATCCTTCAGATATAAGGTACTGGAGAAAGAAAGCAGTTATTGATGTTAACCTGATTTTAGGGCTAAGCAGCTACCAAGAAGCATCACTGAGCTGAGATGATAAAGCTATATGCACAGTGGGTCACGGAGGCATAGACAGGATCATACATGATAAGGGTGAGATGGGTACCGGGCAGCTGAGCTGGAACGGGGGACAGTGGGAAATGGTTGTCCAGTGGTGAGAGACAGATGTGGGCTGAATGGACAATGTCATCAATACCTGATGATAATGGCTGTGGAGAGAAAAGAGCACCTAGGCTTCAGCCCTGAACATTCTATGGAAGAGGATGGGCAAGAAAGAAGGACAGAGCCGAGGGACGTCAGGAACACTGACTACTCAGTAAGACGGGATCTAAAATGCGTGGTCCGATCATCATTTTGAGCTTTGAATTCCAATCTATTTTTTAAATTTTGATGACTCTATCATGATTTTCCTCTTCTTTATTTTTGCTTATTCAGTAGTATTATTATCAGCTCCATAAAAAGGACTTTTGAACTATGAATTAGTTCAGTTTGTGTATCCATTCATGTCTGATGGTAATGGGTCACCAAGTTCCCTGGGCTTGCTTGCCCAGTGTGATGTCTTTTCTTCTAAACCATTTTCTACAACCAACTGTTGGATCAGTGACCATTTTTAAATTTTAAAATCATGAAAAACATGTATCTTTAGCGGTTTGGCATCAATGTCTTTTTCTAGAGCTCTCATGTTTATACATTTATTTAATTTTAACAAGACTTCCTCATTAAAAACTTTTAAATGCTTTTGAGAAAGTAGTATCTTTAAGAGCTGCCAAAGACAAAAGATAAAAGAGTTTTAGAACTGAATAAAAGAACATTTTAAAAAATACAACAAATGCTTTGAGGAGACAGACTGAAGAGGGAGGCCCATGGAGGACAGGGGACCTGGCTGTTGAGTAGACACGGCAGAGACCTGCGGAGCTTCTCCTACCGGTGCCAAGGGTGCCAACTGGCACTGGGCTCAGACACTGTCCCTGTGTCCATTAAAAAAAGCTGAAGACCATTTCTTTTTCTTTATTTGCTCTCAAAGATACAGAAGAAAAGAACAAAGTGTTTTATTTACTCACAATGGAACATCCAGTGCCAGTGGGAAGGAGCCCTAAGGCACAGATTTGGAGCAAACTACCAGTTTGTTTTTCCCCCAACCTTCACATTATAAAAGGAGTTTTAACAAAACTAATGTTGTTGGATCTTTTACATAACCTTTAGGGGCTGAAGGCACGGTCCATTATTTTGGAAGTTATCTGCGGTATCCTGAATCCTAAAGGATCTTTCTGAGGAGGAAAAATCAGTGCTTCCAATTAGCAAGGGTCGAGAGAGGATATTTGATAAAGGGTGAGCCTTTAAATGTACTTTCTGTCCACTGGCATGACAAGCAAGTAACTGGGAAGGAGTTGGGGGAAAAAGCAATAATTTATTTGAAATGAGATCAGAAATAATTGTATTATGTATAGTTATGTACCAAGCACTGCCTATTCACACACAGTGAAGAGTGTATGCTTAGATAAATAATTTCTTAGATTCCTCTATAGTTTTCCTCATGCTTTAAAACCCCAAATTCACTCAAAAGACATTTAGTGAATCCTTATCATGTGTCAATTGCTGTGTCATTCCCTGAGTCAACGAAAATTAGACCTACCTTTTTGGGTTTAGGGTTTATAATCAGAAAAGATACATAACCTTCTGGGTTAGGGTGACGGGCTGAAATTTCACCTAAGGACATCTCCTCTTCCTGTACACTCCACAACATAGAAAAATACAATCAATGATGACAATAAAAATGATCAACACCAGAAAACTAAAGGAGTGCACACAAGCTAAGGCAGTGACTCTGAAAACTAGCACTCATGGAACAAAACAAGATTCTGAAGCGGGCAAGGACGATAACAAGACCCTGAGCAATGCAGATAGACCACCAACACCTGTGCTGTAGAGTCTCACTGATATCCCTGAAGCTGGGGAGAGGCAAATGAGTAACTACAGTCACTTAAACCTCGTGGGAGAGTAATAAAACCACTAGTTTCGAGAAACAAATGAAATTCAGAGATGGGCTTGACTGGATATACACATATATTTTAAGAAATTAAAGTTCCCAGGAAGTAAAGAAATTAAAAAATACAATCAAGGTATGTTATAGACATGCCTAAAAGTGAACATCATTGTTTTATGCTGGAAACATACAACAATAAATATTTTTTAAATAATAAGAAAAAAGTAAATGCTCATCAGATACAGATCCAAAGTGTAGGATACTCTTTAGAGTGACTCCAGTACACTGAAGAAGATCTTAAAGGAGATGAAGAGCCCAATTATCTCAACCATGAATAAAGAAGAACGTGACCTGAGTGTTCTTTCCCTCAGGTTTTGAAATCTTGGGTGGCATAAAAACCACCTAATCCTGAAAACAGTGTGCAGATGAGGTCATAAACCATGGATCGGAAGGGAAAAGAACATAATTTTTGTCTCAATAGCTAACGTTCTCATCTTATAGAAGACAAGGAAATGGGAATTTCAATTTTAATTAAAAAGTCAGGAAAGCAAATTTCAGAAAATCTTGCTTGCACTCAGTAACATGCAGAGCTACTGCTGAGTAGGTTGCAAAATAATTGGCCTACAGGTTCCAAAAAGATGGTCATGGATGACAAAGACTGAGGTCTGTTAAATGCTAAGAGTGATGTGGTATAACAGGCACAGCGAGTGATCCTGGGTTAATGGGCCAGAAAAAACCATTGCTGGGACAATTGGTGAAATCTCAATATGGTTTTCACTAATAAATCAGTACTGATTTCCTATTTTTGTTATTTACATGACATTTACACAAGAGAATATCTGTGATTTTAGGACTACACAATGACAAACTTAGAGGTTTTAGAGGACTTATGTTTACAATTGCTCTCTTGTATTTTAAGGAAAAAATAGACAAAATGACCAAAGTGTAATAAAAGCTAGTGTATGAATAAAATAGAAATAAGGCATTTCTTGCACTATGTTAAACAATTTTGGAAGACAAATGTATTTCAAAATAAAAGTTTTAAAAAAGAAAAGTAAGCAATTAAAGATGAGCAATGCATAATTGATAATATAATTGAAGAATAGTTAGAAAAGAGAGACGAAAGTACACAAGGATGAAGATCTTCCTATTGCATAGGAAGGAGCTAGTTAGCACTGCCTAAAACAAGTGCATGTGGAAAAGTAAGCCAATGTGAGCTCCTGTGTCTCCAGTCCCTTAGTAAATATCTTGTACACTTAAAATGCATTTTAGATATTATTATTATTATTATTATTATTATTATTATTATTATTATTATTGTTCCTCATTACTTGTGAGGAATAAATTGCTTAAGTGTTAATGCTAATTTTTGTAAAATAAAATTTTAAATGCTTTAAAATTTTCGTCCTTCTGATTTTCAGCTGTTTAAATTATTTACAGTAGTCATAATTCATTTCTACACCATTAGTGATTTTTTAAACAGATAAAAACCAAACTGATTAAGTAATTTCAAAGTGAAAGACTATAGATGAAAGGGATATAAATAAATATGTTACCCTCTTCCTTCTATTCTTCTGTATTTTAAGTTTACCAGAGTTAAAAGAGATGGAAAATAAGTGCCCAATGCAATTTCTGCCTCGGCGTGTTCAGTGTGCCATAGGAATGGTTTCACCCGAAGCACAGGAAACGGTTTCAGTAGATGGCGACCAGTAGGGAAGCTCTGCAATAGGCACTACCGAAAGCAGCTGGAGACAGACGGGGAGGAGCACGGAGGAAGAGCCTGTTAAGCAAAAGGCGTTACCTTCAAGGAAAGGGTAAACACTCACCAGCTGCTCAGGCAGAGTGTGTGCATATTGAGGCCAGGGCAGAGCCCAGCCTGGGTAGAATGGGCAGCTGAAAAGGTAGAGCAAAGCGGCAAATCAAGACAGAAAATTAGGAACAAAACTCTGCAGGGTCAGTTTTGCCATACAGACCGATAGTGACATCATCCTATAGGCTAACGGGTTAAGATAAAGTTCTCTGGAGTGCTAACAGTAGCTAGGGTGGTTCCTGCAGGAGGTGGAGGGGGCAGGGACAAGCAAACCGGTCGTCAGGATTCTAACACCCAAGCCAGCTTCCAAAAATACAACTCCAAATTCGTCTGCTTGTATATTTAGCTTCCATGTGAAGGAAGCTTTTACATCATCATGCTCCAGAATCTGTACCTGCGTTGCCTCTAGGGTCTTGGGGTAGGTGCAACAGCAGTTCTCTTTAGGTCTTTCACAACATATTACCAGGAAGATAATATTACCTTCACCAGACATTTATAGGGCTGAAACTGTCAAATAGAGGTTTTCATGTACAAGTGTGAAATGTAACAGTACAATATTACTCTATGTCAATTTCATTTCTTTCTTACAATGTCATTTCAGTCATTCACATCAAAGTGGCAGGGAGGGTATCTCACAGAGCAGTGGGTATACTTGCTGACTCAGCTTCCTTCACATTTTATTTTTTCTCCAGAGAAGCTTGATATCTGCAATATGCTATGCTCCAGCCCCCCACTGTCATCTGGCAAAAAAAGGGAAGAAACTTAAATATACAGGTATGGGAACAGATGTCTCCTCATCTTTCCTCAATTAGTGGGAAGGGACAAAGGAAGAAATCAATTATTGCCGCTCTGTAGCCATTTGAAGCTGTTCTGGCATAGGCCTTTGCCAAAAATAGAAGGGGAGCTGATTTAATATTTTTTCCTAATTTTACATTGATTCTAATTGAGATTAGATGCTGAAAATATTATTAATATTTTAACAACTTCCTGGCACCAACTTTTCCCTGATCTTTAATTCATGTAAGTCATACAGTTTCCTCTCTGAAAAGCTGACGGAAGGCTTTCAATACAAAAGAAACAGGACAAGATTTATATTTTAAAATCATTACTTTAGCAGACAAGAGTTTCTATCCATGGTAGACATGATACGAGAGGCACAGAACAGAAGATTACTGGAACAAAGTGATGAGATCTTTCAATGGAGAAGACATTTCATATATGGTTACTAAATGGATAGATGGATTTAAGAATGAAAGCTGGACCCATGCAATGAGAATGGAATCCATTAGGCAAGGCTGTGGAAAGTCAAAGGGATAGGGTATATGGACACGAAACCTGGCTGCTGAGACATAGAGAAGAAAATTTGGATAGCTCTTGGATTTCTAGCTGAGGGTGCAAGGGAACATGATCTTTTTCTTCTTCTTCTTCTTCTTCTTCTTCTTCTTCTTCTTCTTCTTCTTCTTCTTCTTCCTCCTCCTCCTCCTCCTCCTCATCCTCTTCCTCCTCTTCTTCTTCTTCTTCCTCCTCCTCCTCCTCTCCTTCCTCTTCCTCCTGCTCCTCCTTCTCCCTCTACCCCTCCTCATCCTCTGCTGCCACTGACTCCTTCACTTCCTCCTCCTTCTCTTTGTCTTCCTTCTCCTCCTTCTCTTACCCACTCCTTAAAAGATAGTTAAATAAAAAGGGAAGGTGGCCATTTCTATTCTGGATATCTTGCTCTTGAATCTAGAATATCTGAGTAAAGCTGTTTAGTAGTCCCTGTAGAGTCAGCTAAAAATGCTGTCCACATTGAAAAGAAATTTCCAAGCCAGGGAGATAGCTCAGTACAATAAGTGCTTACCTGGCAAGTGCAAGGTCCTGAGTTCAGTCCCCATTACTGCCAAAACAAAACAAATGAACAACAAGAGAAAAGGAAAAAGAGAAAAAAAGAAGTGCCTAGAAGCCAATTATAGGAAAAGAAATTACCTAGGTATAATGAAAAGAATAGGACAGAAAGGGACACTCATTTTAAGGACCACTCAGAAAATGGGAAATTAATAGAGATAGTGGACAAAGAGGCTGCATGCTCTACCTTACCCTGTCAAAGTATTGGTGCACATTAACAAGGACAGCCATTTCATATTTTATTCCAAAAAAGCCCATAAATAATGCAAAGAGCACATATCATATGAGTAACATTTGCTGCCAAAGCAATGCATATTATTTTATTGTAATATATGTTTAGATAACTCAATTCAAATTTGCATATATATCATGGTTATGACTTAGGGGAGTCATCTTGATTTGTGCATTAATCATAATTATGACCCTTACACAATGTGGCAAAAAATATTAGCTTTGCATGACTGAATTTTAAGAACATAGGCCGAATTGAAAGTGCAACTAAATTGAGACACCATGCTCGCAATGTCAAGTAATGTTCGTGTTTTTTTTCTGCATTTGTTAATCACCAGGAAGCCAAAGTATCGCAGCAACAACTTGACTACATATGTAAAATACTCCTACCAAAAACAGGAAAGAATACACTCCTCTTCTGTAACGTTATTTTGTAATCTGTACTACTTACAAATTAACTTGTGCTTGAAGCAATATTTAAACACATATATTTTGCATTAATGTACAGTATAATACTCAGCAAAATAATTTTACATTATTAATGTTATTTCTCACTATAAATTGTTCTGAGGAATGGAAGCTCTTTGAGAAGCACTCAAGAACCCCTTGTGTAGTTCTCACTCATGCTCTGACTCTGCTAATTTCCTTATCTAGTAGTCTATTATTAGAAATAAGGATTAAAACCTAAGCACCCACTACAGAATAAATATCATGACTTAATTTTTGAATAACAAATTATATGCCAATGTGAAATACAGAAAATACTATGACTTTACATTTGAGTACATTTTTGGGGAAGACTGAGAGCTTTTGTAGTTCATTTTTGTCATTATATAGGAAAATATATTCATTTAATCATTTTTATACTTTTCTGTAATTGTTCTTTAGACCCCAACACTCCTCTCAAAACAGCCAATGCTGGCCATAGCTTATAAGCTTATTGATGTTATAAACTGCATCTTGGTCACTGTCCTGTGCTTGTTCCTGGTTGCCAACAGAGACTTGTATAGCAAAGACAAAGAGAAAGATGGAAGAGTGCATCTTTGCTGTTTACCCTTCAGTATGTGCTCCAGAGTAGGAAATAGTTAAGAACAAAAGGAATTAAGGATCACTAAAAATTAATGAATCATAAACTACTTGATAATGTGACTCACAATAATGGAACGAAAAAAGAAGGTTACACTACAGCCAGGCTATCTCTCCCTCAAGGCTGAGGGGATCTGCAGACAGCCAAGGTGGAAGCCCTGGAACTAAAGCTAAGTTTATGCATGCAGTTTTGAGGCCAAATACTAGCTCTTGAACTCCTGGCTCTAGAAACAGTTGATAGAACTAAAATAAGGTTTGATATACTCATGATGTAGGCAAATGAACCCATTTTCGTCACTGGTGCATTTTTTTTTTTTTTTTTTTTTTTTACAAATAATGTTGAGATGCCAGCTGAAGGAACTTCATGAACTCAAGTGATTCTAGCAAATTGTATGTGGTTGTTTGTTCACAATGAAATGGAGTATGCATGACAGTAAAAACATTTGTCTCTTCAAAAAGTAGAAACAAACATGAATAAAGCCAAACTTCGATACTATCAAAAAAATCAGATACACCAAAGTTGCACAAAAATCATTTAAGATTGCTCTCACTTTCAGTGTGATAGCCACAGATAAGAAAAAAGTATATTTGGCAAATGAAGACTGTGTCATACTTATAATTTAAAATATTTGTAATATTTTTATATTATGTATGATATTAAAATGTAAAGTAAACTTCATTTATTTGGAATAGCATTTTATTCAAAGAAAAATTCAAGGGACTCTTTTATTTTCTTTTTTTGAGAAATTAGAATGAGCCTTTAATACTAAGCTTAATTCTACTCACACAGGAGAGAAGACAGAGAAGAGCGCCAAGTGACAGGGAACAGGGTGTTTAAATAGAAAGTATGCTCTACTTAGCATGTACATATATTCAAATTAATCATTAATAACCTACCAATGCTTATAGTCACAATTTACAGGTTAGCATGGCAACAGATTGAGTACAACATCTAGATGACCTTTGAGTTTTAACAAAACAAAATCATTAGCTACATTCCTATATGGATCAACAAGCAGTCAGGCCTAAACTTAATCATCACCTATAGTGGCTGATTTCCTTAGGCACATATACATTAACACGAATCACTCCAACTTAGGTTACTACAATTTAACACATTCTGAGTTTATTAACCTTTAATCTACACAAATACTATGTCCTGTTTGATATAGGTAGTTATAAAAAGAACTCATCAGTCTTAGGAGGAATTTCCTGGACATGAGTGTTTCAGGAAATAATTTTTAAACTACCAAGTGGTCTTGAGCACCCTGTTACTAATTCACAGAAAATTACCTTAGTGAGTCCAAAATCCAAGTAACCCATTACATTCCCCACTGGTTTTTTGTACATGATTCAAATCTTTGAGTCTTTATTTTCTCATTGCAATTAAATACAGCTAAAAGTTCACAAGTTGATCTTTTTTTTTTCACAAGTTGATCTTAACACCATTAATTATACAGATTGTATTCAATTTTAAACATATTTAAACAGTTTATGAAACAACCCCGATAGAGCCAAGAGAAACAGGAGAACTGAGCCAGTTGAGGCAGAAACCAGGTCATTTAGACAAGCAGACATCAAGAATAGTCCCCAGTTTTTCTTTTGACAAATCTCTAGGACCAATTTTATTTTCTTTGGCTACATTTCACCCCAATTGTTTCTACATATTATTCTGCTATCTCACCAAAGAGGAGGTTATTAACAACCCCAAATATACACTATCATCTCAAAGATTTCGGGTGTGTAATTTTCAGTTTCTTCCATGAAATTGTCTCCTGTATTTGTTCTGCAGGGGCTCAGGGCCTGCATTTTGCTCTCTTTATCATTTTGTATAGGTCTGCCTTCTGACTTTTGGTGTAGAATTTTGGTAGAATTCTTACCTTAGCGCCAGGTCTGGATCTACCAAGTTCAAACATATGCAGGTGGGTGTAACTTGGGACTGGCTGCTGCTCTCCTCTTCTTCCTACTGCAGCTCTTGGAGGTGACCCTGCTCTGTCATTCTGGGGAGATGGTCTGCTCCTGGATCAGCTGGGTGGGTCTTGCCTCTATCCTGTCTGCAGAGAGTTCTAGGGTTCCACACTGGACATGTCAGGCCTGGGCTCTAGGTTGAATGAGGGTCCAGTGGACACTAGGCTGTCTCATCACATGCCAGGCCTGAGCTCTGGTTTGAATGAGGATCTGGTGGTCTCCATGTCATCTCACTCATGTACTGGGCCTCGGTTCTTGGTCAAATGATGATCTGACGGGCCCTAGGTCATCTCATTCACATGCTGGACCTGGGCTCTGGGTCAGATGAGGATCTGGCAGGCCCCAGGTCATCTCACTCCCAAAAGACTAATATTAAAGCATAAACATATTTCTGCATGTCAAAATATGTGACTTGTGAAGTAGTATACTTTATAATATTTGTCTTCCTGAAGTTTTATGCACCATGTGAAGCCTAGAGTTAGTGTCACTAGCAGGTAGCAATATAATTGTTTACTGTGTTCATCTAACAGTAAGTTGAAAGGGGTATATGGTAATATTGTACATAAATGTGCAGGGGAGATATAAAATATTTCTTATATAAATTTAACTTTTTATAAAGAAAATATTAGGATATTTGTATGTAAATTTAAAATTTACATATTGGAAGCAAATAGAGCATTTTCCCTGTGGCATAAGGTCATACTTAAAACATTAACATTTAAGTTGCACGAATTTTAATAATGTCTCGAAACAATGTGTTTTCTGGCGTTTATTCAGCACTTACGTTAAAACTTCTTTTGGTCTTCTTAGATCTCCTGTCTTCTGAAACTAAGGGAAAAAGACCAAAGCATATGCTACAATCAAACACTATTATTTCATTTGAATTTCTTAATTTTTA
>PVJA010004017.1:67464-91359 GCA_004027025.1 Myocastor coypus | reverse complement strand
AAGGGATGAATGAACTGCAGTGCGTCTAAGGAGAGTCACCCAGAGAAAAACATTCTCTCAGGCTTTCACAGAAAGCAAAATAGCCAAGCAATGGCCGTGACTCGTCCTGAAGGCTGACACTAACAACAGTTCTACAAAGTACATTCTATGGTCTCAAATTTAATCCTGAGGGGATTTGACCCTGGAAGATACAAAAAAAGAAAAAAATAATAATAATGAATGTTTTGTTATACAGGTCTTGCTTCGACTTGCCCTTGACCACCCAGCAAGGAAAAAAAAAAATCCTTAATTACAATGCATGGAACGCAGAGCTAGATTGGTGAGATGAGATTTAGGAGGCTTAGATTCAATAGCCTCCAACGTCACAAGCTTCACTGGTGGCACACTGCAATTGCAAAACCTTTGATTGTATATGTATCTGCTTCCTCTTAGTCCAAACGGAAGTATATTCTTTCCTGGTTTTTTTTCTTTCTTTCTTTCCTTTTTCTATGCAACATTAATAGGGAGGTGGGTCATGCCCACACACTGCATTCTATTGAATGATTGTGAGGACAACATGTAATATGTCAACTTTCAAAGAAAAAAAGGGGGAAAAGAAAAAAAAAAAAAAAGTAATGTGGATTTACAAAGGTTAATGTTTAGTTGTTTGATCAATCTTATATACCTATATGTATTAATCTAAACTGATCCGATGATGAAAATATGTAATATAACCATTGTTAAATTTAAACAATAAAAGAATTGGAAAAAAAAATTATGCCAGCAGGTCTAATACACATGCATCCTGATTTGGGACTTTGGAATCTTCTGGGCTCATAGGTCTTGGTTATTCTTATATATACATTTGTGATGATAGTGGGGGTTGGTACTGGGATGTTGTATCTTCAATATATGATGTGGAAGATACAAGTGATAAACAACTGATAAGGTTTAGCAGTATAAGACACAAAGAAAACAGAAAATTTAATAATTCACAAACTTCTAAGCAGTTACCAAGATAAAACTAAGTAAGGACCTTCATAGTATACTGAAGTTTCTAAAATATTGAGATTAATGGGCCTACTGAAATCTAAAAGGGATTTTCAGAAAGATATATTGGAGTCTAAGGAAAGAGGCAAGCCTAATGGACTCAATTAGTTCTCTTTCCTTTGAATTTAGGGACCTGCTGCCCTCTTTTATACCTAATGTGGTTGACAGAAATGACAATCAATCACAACTTTTTCTTTTCCATTTGGGGCACTGAGAGAGTAAGAGTAATATATTCCTTAAATTTTTTAATAGAAATATCTCAGAACAGTTGGCATCCAAAATGTCTTGCAGTATAAATATATAAAGCCTTGACAAATACACTTATTTGATCTATCATATTGTATTTTATATAAATTTTTTAGTAAGGAAATGTTCCAAACCTTTCTCTTTTATCTTTTTCTGATCTGACTGGCAAGCTCATCTTTTTCACGTAAAGGAAGGCAAAGAATCATTGCAAGGCAGAATTGTCTGAATATCCTCTGGCTCACCGTGGAGCTACTTGAGCAGAGATTTCTGTTTAGCTGATTTCTTTCTGAATCATGATGTGGACTAGAGAGTGCTTGGCAGGGTGGGTACCTCCTAAGCGCCTGCAGCATACAACAGGGTAGGGAGCTGTTACATGAATGAATGAGAGTCTTCCAGGAGGTTGCTCATCTCCAGGTTGTTTTCTCCATAAAGAATAGCAAGATAGAATGATAAAAACAAATGTCTGGAGCTCATAACTGGTATCAGAGTAGATTAGGAGCACTGTGAGGGAGATAAAAGTTTAGCCTTTGCTCAGCATTCTGTGTGAAGAAGTTCATGGTTCTGCTTTTCACATTTAAGGACAATGGCTTTTGAAAAGAAGTGAGAGACCAGGTGATAACATTTTCCTGTGACATGACATAGCCCGTAAAGCACACTTCCCTTATTTTAAAGTCTTCTTCAAGGGTACGTTTATGAAATGCATTCAGTAGTTTGAATTCAGGCCTAAACTATATAAATTTAAGTGATAAAGGTTAGATTTTTAGGACTTCCCAAGAAAACCAAGCTGGTTTTCTGGCTCCAGCAAGAGAAGATTCTTTTCTAATGTTTGGAGATTTTTCTCTATTAGGAAACATAAACACTATATTTAGCAGGATAATTTTTTTTGGCAGGACCAGGGTGTGAACTCATGGCCTTGCACTTTAGCAGGATATTTCAAAACCCTACTCAAGGGCTGGGAGATAGCTTAGCGGATTAAAGCAAATGCCTAGGCAGATGCAGCGACCAGGAATCAATACCCTGCATACCATGCCAGCCCTGCCCCCAGGGTGTGCTGAGATGGTGATTGAGACTGGGTGTGGTGGCACACACCTGCAATCCCAGCATTCGGGAGGATGAAAACAGGAGAATCACTATGAGTCTGATCTGTGTGGTGAGACCCTGTAGACCTTGTATTAAATACAAATAAGTAAATAAAACCCTACTCAAATAAAACAACTAAAACATAAAAGTTTCAGAGTGAAAATCATTACCACAAATACATTAGATTTTTTTCAATTATTCTTATTTTCAGATTTATTTTATTTTATTTACTTATGTTATGGCCAGCTCAGCCTGCCCTGAGGATGGGGCTGGCACAGCATGTGGTGCCGGGATTGAACTGCAGTCCCTGCAGTTGCCTAAGCAGGTGCTTTAGACTGCTGAGCCATCTTGCCAGCCCCTACATTAGGGTTTTTTTTTTTTTTTTCTTGTTTCAGAACTTTTTTTTGTTTATTTATTCATTTTTATGGCCCGCTCAGCCTGCCCTGAGGGCAGGGCTGGCTCAGAATGTGGTGCCAGGGATCGAACCACGGTCCCTGCAGCCACCTAAGCTTTCCTAAGCAGGTGCTTTAGACCACTAAGCCATCCTGCCGGGGCCTACATTAGGTTTTATTTTGCAGTTATCTCCAAAATTATAGTATTTGACTTTCCAAGAACTAAAAGATGCTTAAAATAACTACGATGCGAAAAAACAGCATAATTTATGAATCCATGTTTGGTCGAAGTACCTGGAACTAATTGAGTTAAGGACACTTAAGCCATCCTCCACCAACTCATAATTAGAAGTTAGATCTTTATAAAATAGATACAAAGACTGAAGTATTGCCTAGATATGCTGCCTGATTTTAAATTTAAATAGAGGGCTGAGGACATAGCTCAGCAGCATAAGTGCCTGCCTGACAAGCACAAGGTCCTGAGTTCTATCCCTGGTACTGCTAAATAAATAAATAAATAAATAAATAAATAAATAAATTTTAAAAATAAAAAAGCTTAAAAACAACTCAGTGGAAGAACAAAAGCATTCTTATGAATATAAAAGTTTCATTAATTAATAAAAGTAATGGTGAGAATGATTTATAAGTCAATAAACAGTTTTATTTTTACCAGTTCAAAACTGTTATTAATAGATTTTTTTTGAGCAGTTTAGGTTCACAGCAGTATTAAGCCAAACTTGTAAGTAGATTCCATGTACCTACCTCCTATCCCTACACATGCAGTCTTCCCTGACTACCAACATCCCTCAGCAGAGTAGTATATTTGTTACAACAGGTGGATCTACATTGATGTATAGTTGCTGTTAGTGGTAGGGTCTTAGGTTTCTAGGTTCTTGTGAACAAGCGAAGAACTGAACACAACATTGATAGCAAGGAAAGCTTAAATAAATGATAGTATACTCAGAGTGAGTACCCTTGTGCCAGTGGAAAGGAAAGTGGCATAAGTGCTGAATGTATTGGGTATAAAGATTTAAAATGTTACGCTGTATCTAGAGCAAGAGCTGACAACATGATTGACAGGGTGCAGAGTTACATTAGCTATATCTACCATGCATGTCCTTTCCCATAATTCACTGTTGTAACTGAATGTAAGAGATGCAGTCCATATGCATGAAGAAAGGTTACTACAGATCATGCAGACAGCCCTGGCATGCATGTAGCTTAATTCTACTTCTGGGTAACAGGCCCTAGAACAAAGGTCATGAGATGGCCATGGGCCAGTTTTCAGGTGAGTAGAAAACTGTCTTATAGCTCCAGTTTTACCATCTATACTATCATCACCCAAAATCTCTAGTGTATGCTAGGATTCTTGGTGATGTATATTTCATATGTATTATTGACAAATTACAATACTGACAACTAATGCTATGTATCTGCCATTACAATATCACACAAAGTAGTTTTTTAGTGGCCCTAAAAATTGTACTTCACTTATCCACTTCTTCCTCCCCCAAATCCTTGGAAATTACTGGGATCTTTATAATCATCATGGTTTTCTTTCTTCCAAATGCATGGCTTTATACCTTATTAATTTTTAGTACTGAATGATATTCCCTTGCCTGAATACATTATAGTTAAGCCCTTCACCATTGAAGAAAACCTTATTAGCTTCTAAGTTTGAGCAAATATGAATAAACCTGCTAAACACGAATAAACTTGTACATAAGTTTTTGTATGAAGACAACTAATTGAGGTAAATACCAAGGTGCATGACTATTGGATGATATGGTAGGGGTACAAGTGCCAGACTGTGTCTCAACATGGTTTACCATTTTGCATTCCCACCAGCAGTGAATGAGAGAGCCTGGTATTCTTCATCATCACCAGAACTTTGTGTTGAAAGCGTTTTGGATTTTGATTACGCTAATAACCATGCGGTAGTATAATACGTCACTTTTATTTTAATTTGTACTTCTTTACATTACCTATGACTTAATGGCCTATGATATTGGATATATTTTCATATGCTTATTTATCTTTATATCTACTTTAGTGAGAAGTTGCTGGGTTCTTCAATGCTTTTTTTTCCCTCAGTACAGGGGATGGAATCCATGAGCTTGGATCTTGAATCCAAACCTGACCAATTTTTAAAAGTAGATTGTAACATTTTCTTATTGTTGAGTTTTCATAGTTCTTTGTGTATTGCAGTCCTCTATCCGATATGTATTTTTAAAAGTCTTTTCAGGGGCTGGGGAGATAGCTCCAAGGCACAAGTGCCTGCTGGGCAAGTGCAAGGTTGTGAGTTTGAACCCCGGTCCTAAAAAAAAAAAAAAAAAGTCTTTTCAGTCTGTGTCTTGATTTCTCTTTGTGTCTTCCATAAGTAGATTTTAATTTTAATGAAATTCCGCCTATCAGCTATTTCTTTCACAGGTCAAGGTTTAGTGTGGTAGCTGATATCTTGTCATACCCAAGTTCATCTGTATTGTCTCCTATGGTATCCTCTAGCTTATGGTTTTGAATTTTAATTTAAGTATATAATCTATTTCAAGTTAATTTCTGTGAAGGCTACAAGAGCATGTATTAAATTTCATTTTCATGTGCATTTCATGTGGATATCCTTTATCTGTAAAGGAAGAGAATTCACACTGAGATCCTGGGATAAGAATAGCATTTAAGGAGTGTTTGAAGAAAGTGCTGAAGTGGCTATTGCTCAGTAGAGGTACCCTGTTATGACATGTGTCTAGATGTCTCCCTAGAGCCTCATGCAGTCATGGGGCAGGCTTCTAGAGTTGGTGATTAATTCATGATCCAATGCTGTGATTATGGGTGTGAGTGCTACACCCAGCAGGCGGTGCATAGCCTGAATGCAACGTAAGGAAGGGAGATAGGAGGGCTCTGTGCTGCTACTCCTTTTTTCTCTTGCTGTTTTGCTGTTTTTCACCGGCATGAACTGCTTCCCTCTGTCACATGCCACTCTGTCTTGAAGCCAGCTAATTATGGACTGAAACCTCCACAAACTGTGAGATAAATAAACTTTTCCTTCCCTAATTCTGTGTGTTGGGTATTTTGTCCCAACAAGAGAGAAAGTAAATGAGACAGATCCCAAATCAGCTGAAATGGAGGTGCCCCCACAAGGATGTAGCATCCGACTCAAGAGGCCACTGCCAGAAGCTGCTGAGGCTGGCTGACCCAAGTAAGCTCACGGCCTGCACGGAGCTTGCACTTTCTGCAGTTGTGCCACTCGCCCTTCCTCGGAAAGTGATCCGCTCACATAGAAGGACCTCTGCTTTTACAGAAGAGATTCTAGAGAATGTGGGACTAAAGGGTCAGGAGGTTACAACTTGCTCTCCAATATTTTAGCAATAATTGTAACAACATTAATACATATTTACCATTGTTACTATTACATTATTTTGAAAGACAAAGAAAAATATAATAAAATGTTAATAGTCTGTAAATTGAGGTGAAAAATGGCATTCAGCATGCTATATTTGTTACTTTCTCATGCATTTTAAATTTTTCAAAATTAAAAGTTGGAAGAAAAAAACTAATATCTGGAAATATCTGTACCACTTTATTCCTTTATTTAATCAAATTTGTACTCAAAGCAACTTTAGCATGGAAACAGGCTGCTGTGGCGAACTTTAGGACTTTTTGGAGACTGGGTTAGACTGGGCAGGAACTGCTTCTACTGCAGTCTGGCACCACTGAAGCAGGCTGAATGCAATGAAAGCCTAGGCAGTTTTCACAGGACTTAGCACTTACATAACGTCGAAAGGGGAAAGGATTTCTTAAGGGAAAAAAAGAATATAAGTTTAGATATGAATATGTATGTTCTTTTAGAATTTAAACTCTGCAGCCAGGCTGGGGAGATAGCTCAGCAGCATAAGCACCTTTGAGGCAAGCGCAAGATCCCCAGTTTGAACCCCAGTACTGCAAAAAATTAATTTAATTAAATTAAACAATGCAAAATATTTGATGATGTTAAAAGACAAAATAAATCTTCCTAAATCTCAGAATATCATATTTTAACTAAGGGCTTGTCATAGGTCTTTTTATATTTTTGTTTGCATTCCTTCATAATTTGGATGCACAAAACATGACTTTAGTCATATATATAAATACTGCTTATATTATTGCAAAAAAATCATGACTTTAGTCATATATACAAATACTGCTTATATTATTGCAAAAAATCTGTTTCATGTGACTTGTGCATTTACAATCGTTCATGCTGCATTATCAAGTATATTCTTGACAGGTGAGAATTTCTATTTTGACCAAGTGTTGATGAAAAACAAATATTTTTCTGACAATTTCCCACAGATTAACTTCTTTCACCATTAATTTCAGCTTTGTTTTTTTTTAAATATCCTATGCTTGCACCAACTGTCCACTCTTATTATTGTTCAACCCCTAGCTATAGGTATTGCTCCTATATCATAGTTATTATATAACTACCACAGAAGTGAATGTCAACCTCATAAATATATAAACCATTAAACATACACTGAGCAAATCACCAATCCAGCTTCTTTTTTTGTTGCTGTTGTTGGTTTTCTCAAAAACAAAACAAAAATGTCCCAACCACTCTTACAAAGCCCGAGAGACAGGCAAGAACTATGAAGGACAAAAATCTGAATAACCAATGATGATTTAAATAATTTTGTACATTTATATAATTACATTGCTTTGAATAATGAAACACCAGTAGCTATTCCAATGATAATATATTTCTGAAGACAAATTTCATAGCAGATATAGAATGAAAACGGGACTTACAGGGCTGGAGATGCAGCTCAGCAGCACAAATGCTTGCCTGCCAAGCAGAAGGTCCTGAGATTGATTCCCAGTACAAAAACAAAACAAAAAAAAAGCCACTTAGTTCTCAAATAAATAAATAAATAAATAGAATTTAAGAAAATAAGACTTACAGATAATAAGAAACAAAGCAAAATTTCTGACTATTAAAGAAAAAAATGTCCATCAGTATGTGAATAGGCAAAGAAAATGTAGCATTTGTACTCTGCCATGAAGAAAGATCAATTTGAGTCATTTGCAGGAAAATAGATGCACCTTGCAACACTATTAAATGAAAGAAATTATGAATACAAGTTTAAATATCACATAGTTTCTCTCAAATGAGAAACCTGAAGCACAAATAAGGAGCAAAACAGGAAATAAGTAAGAGAAAACAGGGAGATAGATCTTTTGCAAATGGGAAGACTACCAAGGGACAGGGAGGGGAGAAAGAAGGAAGTAAAAAGATTTAAGGTATGTTATATACAGGTATCAGCTCCCCATAATGAATGTAATTGTTATGTACAGCAAACATGTGCTAACAGAAACTGTTAAAAATTTTAAAGAGAATATTTATGTTCATTTTAATTGACTAATGGTACTGTACAGGCAGTCTCTGGCTAACTATGAGGTGACATCTAAATAAACTCATCCATTAAGTGAAAATGCCCTGAGTTGAAGCTATGCTAATTGTGTCTCCTCTACTGAATGTCAAGGTCAGGTCCAGAGTGCACGGTACTGTGGCAGGTGCTGCTGCTGGCCATGCTGCAGCTCACTATCCCTACCTAGCAGTGTAGGAGAGGATCCCACCACTTGTTGCCAGCCTGGAATGATCCACATCCAAACTCCCCAGTGTGGTTTCTACTGAATGTGAAGTACTTGACCACTGTCAAGTTTAAAGGTTATTAAATTGGATCATTACATACATTGGAGACTGTCTACACATGGTATTTAAATCTTTATGCTTTTAAGTATGCTGTAAAAGTTCCAATTTTAAAATATCATAGTCAAGGGGCCCGGCAGGATGGCTCAGTAGTCTAAAGCACCTGCTTAGGAAAGCTTAGGCGGCTGCGGGGATCGCAGTTTGATCCCCGGCACCACATGCTGCACCAGCCCTGCCCTCATGGCAGGCTGAGCCGGCCACAAAAAGAAATAAATAAACAAACAAACAAAAAATAAAATAAAAAATAAAATTAAAAAAATAAATATCATAGTCAAAATGGGCTTAAAAATCACAGCCTCTTTAGCTTCCTAAGCTTTTTAAATTTTTTTTTATTCTGCTCATTAAACTTTATTTTTTAAAGATTTTTTATTATTATTAATTTTAATAAGAAATAACAATGTTTAACAATGTGACAGTTTCAAAATGCATTAGTACATTTCAATATTTGATACAATGCACACTGTTGTCCTCCCTATAGTTATACAGAGCCCAGGATGTAGGTGTCATAATTGTTCAAATCATAGCTTCCTAAACTTCTTAGGGAAGTTCTGATGTAATTTTAAAATGCTCCAGGTTGTTTGTGATTTTTCAATTATTTAGGATGATTAGAAGGAATAGTATTCACTCAACTTTTGTGCACATCAAGGCATTCTAGTTCCCCTTTAATACTACTTCACGGAGCTGGAATTAGCATTTGATGCTCTCCTTTAGTAAGACTAAAATACAAATTATTCCCTCTCTTTTAAAACAATCATTTTGGATACATTTCATTATTCCAGTGAAGATCCCTATGGAATACACAGCCTCCCCAAGTGTGTTCATCTTGCTATACAATGTGGTCTTCGTTATACCAAACTCTCATTTTATTTTTAAGATGCTCTCAAAGTGCATAGTCAAATCTAGCGCTCAGTGTAGTTTCCCTTAGGGCAGTTTTGTTAAGACCTAATTATCTCATGGCCATCTCAGTTGTTACTTGTATTAGACCTATTTTACTTTTAATGATTTTAAGGTTTTACTGCACCTATAAGTTAGTGGATTGTTCAACCTTCAGCTCACAAAACTGTAGATGGTGGTGGTGTTGCCAGCTAACTACAGCCATTAGAGTACCAAGCCAGCAGCCTATTTATTAAGTAATGAGAAATTCAGGTAGCTACAGATATTACATTTTATTTCTTTCATTGACCATCCTACTAATTTCCTTGTTGTATAAGCATAGAGGTGGGGATTAGCTAACATGGGAAAGTTACAGATATTACCCAGAAGCAAAAAATAGCCACGTGAATACGTACAATGGATTACAAACAAATATAATAAGAGTTCAAAATTATAGTTAACAGCAAAGTTTTAGTAAATACAAGAAATAAGGGCCTATATGATAAAAGATTGAATAGCATTAAGTTAGTTCAAAGCTACTTAAAAATAACTAAATACCATCTATGCTGTATTTATAAAATATTAGAGACTTCTTGCAGGAAATGAATACATTTGTGGTATGCCTTTAGTAGGGTAATAGTTCACACAGTGAATTGTTCCCTTTATTTAAATTATTTATTTAAACATGTATTTTTGAGAGAAAAAGAATTCCATAAAAATTCTATTATAAAACTTTTCTATAAAAAATTTAATAATTGAGAGACTATGTCTATGGCATACCAGCGGTTATTCTAGGTGGAGATTACAGGCCCTATCTTTCATTTAATGGGGAGCTTTACAAAAGTCACTAATTCTTTAAAACAATAACACTGCACTATTCTTCTATACTATCATATGAAGAGCATAGGTCAAGTCGCTGGATTTTTTCTTTTTTTTCATGTATGTATTTGGTACAGGGTCTCACTCCACAGCTCAGACTCATAGTGATCCTCCTGTTCTCATTTTCTCCAGCACTGGGATTACAGGTATGTACCACCAGGCCCAGACTCTGCCACTGGCTCAGTGTCCCTGGGGGCAGGGCTGATGTGGTATGCAGGAGTGTGGATTGAACTCTGGTCCTTGACCTTGCAAAGCAGGGACTTAGTCTGCTGAGCTGTCTCACCAGCCCAAACTCTTGGATTTTTATACAGAAAATTCAGTTATGGACTAGGGAATAGAGCTGAGTGGCACAGTGCCTGCCTAGCAAGCCCAAGGTCCTGAGTTTAATTCCTGGTACAAAAGGAAAGAAAAGAAAATGTAGTTATCTTACTCAATACACAGCCTAATACATAAACTGCTATGGACAGTTTAGGGCGTTTCTCATATGTTACAGGAAATTGTCTTATCAAGAATCACACAACACTTATGAAGAACTTCCTCTCTGGCAGTTAAATATTCTCTTTGCTTTTTAGATCTTTACATAGAATCAACTGTGAAATGTTTCCTAAAAGATAAAGTTGAAAGAAGTGTTCTCCATACCTTACTTTAGTAAGACCCACCATGTTTAAGTCTTTCTCCTATAGTTTACACAACACATGGACCAATGAGGTACTTTGTGTAACTCATCTATGGCTGGTTAACTGTTTTCTAGGTCAAAATTCATAGCCAGAAACCTCTTGTCTGTCCATTGTTCATGAGAATGTTATTTCAAAATAATCTTCCCACCCCCTAGAGGTAACAGTAATGGAGATATAATTATTAATATTAGGATCTGAGGTTCTGAAAAGATAGGTCAGTAGCATAAGCACCTTCCTGACAAGCTCAAGGTCCTGAGTTTGATCTCTGGTGAAAAAAAAAAAAAAATGACTATACTTTAGGACTGGGGAGAAAGCTGAGCAGCCTAAGTGCCTGCCTGGGAAGTGTGTGGTCCTGAATCAGACCCCTGGTACTAAAATATCAGGGATTAGGATCTGAAAATAAAAATGATTTGCTATTTCATTATTTTGTGTTTCTGCTATAAATTCATTTACATTCCCTTACATGTTGAGGGAATGTAAAGAGATACTTTTTTTATCTTGTCCTATTAAAAAAGGAAAAAGCAACTCTCCTCTACAGTGATTGGAGTTGAGCACTTCTCAGCAAATGTAACACAGTTGATGAGATGTTTCCAAGGTTCAAGCACTATTGTAATTTAGGTTTCCTTTCTAGGAATCAGCATAAATAATTTTTCAAATAAAAATTCTCCTTTGCTTTAAAAGAAAAAGTAATTGCTGAGGTATAGATTATGATCCAGAGATAATATGTCTACCTCAGTTTAGGAATAAACAAGCAGATAGGTTAGATTCTGTTAAATTTTCTTTTTTTTTTTTTTTTGTGGGACCAGGGTTCAAACTCACAACCTTGCACTTGTCAGGCAGGCACTTGTGCCACGGAGCTATCTCCCTGGCCCCCTGTTAAATATTTTTAAGTAAAAAAACTATATGTATGTCTTACTTTACTTTTTCAACTGTCCATATGTTGGCAGCTGATGTTATTTTCCGCTTATTGCTTTTACATTTTATGCCCTTAAAAATAAAATTTCATCATCTTAAGTAAACACATGGCAACATGACATCTGAACTGAGTCTCTAAGCTTCACAAAATCTTTCACGTAATTGGGTCAATCAGTGGGTCTTCCTTTAGTCACATCCGCTGAAGATCATCGCTGATTGCAAAATGAATGTGTAGATTTTGGAATGCCCATCCTCAGCCCAACTCATACCCGGCTACAAGTCAAGGTAACTGTTTAAACAGCAGAATTTTCATCAGGACAGGAATAAGGAGAAAGGTTTCGCCGTGGGCTAAATAGGAATCCTGGGTGTGCAAGGCAAATGGCAGAATTTGGACAGCATCAAGGAGGAAGGTTGAGGGGCATCCTGCTCTGAGCAGTTGGCTGTGAGATTAGGATCTGATTGGGACTAGCCATCATGCAAAAGCTGCCAGCCAAAAGAGAAAGGTGTTCTTTATTTAACAAAAAATCAATTTATCTTGCACAAATATGTATAATTATAGATCAACCAAAAATAAATTTAAAGAATTTAAACAATGGGTTGATCTGTTCTCTACATGGCTGTGTAAGATTATAACATTAACAATTCATCAAAGAAATTTGAAAACCAAGCACTTAACCTAGCATGTGAGTCTGGATTCAATGCCCAGTACCATGCATACCTCATACAAATAAAGTATATATCATCATTAGTCTTGAATGAATTTTGTTTGTCACTAGAAATTGAACCCAGGGCCCTGATACTAAGCTTTATCTCCAAGCCTTTTTCTTCTTCTTCTTTTTTTTTTTTTTTTTTTTTTGAACAGGGTCATGCTCACTTGCCCAGGCAGAACCTGAACAGGTAGTCCTCCTATTTCTGCCTCTCAAAGCACTGGGATTACAGGCATGAACTGCCACACAGCTTTTCTTATGATGGGGGTGGGAGGGACATGGTGGGATTTACCTCCACACCTTCACATTGAAATACAACTCCCAGTCCTTTTAAATTTTGAGGCAGTGTCTCATAGGACTAGGCTCAAACTTGAGGTTCTTTTGCCCCAGCCACCAGAATGCTGGTCTGGCAGCCATGAATCTTCTATGGCCCCTACGTGGTCATTGCAAGTGTTCCAAGTACCTTAACTCTTCACTTTTTTCAACATATGGTAAGCACTGACCTTTTATAAGAATAAACATAAAAATTGAATGGAGTTTTCATGAATAGTATGAATTTGCATTGGTTAAATGGTTAAATCTGAGAGCGTTGGGGCAACTATTTCAATTTTGTATTAGCTATGATGAATTCCTTGATATAAACAGCATCTTGAGTCAGATGTCTTATCTTAAAACAAAACCATTGACCATGCTGACATATTTTGGCTATTCTTCATGTTTCTCACCATCATAGTCAAATTCCTCAGTTCTTTAACAGTTTGTAGTTCTGGTTCTATGATGGTCAATATTTCATTTAGAAATTATGAATATAGTCTATATGCACATAATTTGATATTTTAATGAAAAACATATTTAATCATTACTCTGTATAGTTGTGTCAGAAACTCAACTTAAAAGAGAAAAGTATTGGCTGAAATAATTCAGAATAATGAGAGTATTGCTGTTATCAAGCAGGATTTAAGCCAGGTTAGGCAATGTCTTTATTATACCTCTCTAGCACTGTGAGCCCGCTTAAAGAGAAACTCACCCCATTAATTTTGTCTCAGGGGACTGTCTTCCAACTCTAAGCCAAGGCCAAGTGAATTGGTGTCAGTCATGTGTTTGCCTTTGTTGGGAGCAAAAACAAAATAAACTACTAGAGAAGGGAAAGGGGAAACTTGCTGGTCAGACAAAAATGCTAGCTCTGGGGCTTGGGAGATAGCTCAGCAGTCTAAGCACCATCTTGGCAAGCTCAAGGACCAAGGTTCAATCGCTGGTACTACATACACATTCTGGGTGCACTATGCTAGCCACTGAAATCAGGCGTGGTGGGGCACACCTGTAATCCCAGTGCTGGGGAGGTTGAGACAGGAGGATCATTAAGAGTCTGAGCTGTGTGGTGAGATTCTGTACCAAATAAATAAGTAGATAAAACATTTTTTAAAAAAATGTTTAAAAGCTCTGAGAGAGATCAGAAAGCAAATCATAATTATCACAAAACTCACTGAAATGTCTGTACATTTTTGATTATATAAAATGCACTTGCTATCAAAGAAGAATCACTGGACTGGAATAGGGTACTAGAAACCAGTTACAGAGCCTGGTGTGTTGGGGAACATAAGTCAAAACAAAATCAAGCAGGAAATCTTTTAATAGGTGCCTGTAATTCTGACATTGTAGAGGGAGTTCAAGGCCAATCTGAGCTACACAGTGAGACTCTACCTTATAAAGAACAAGACAAAGACCAAAACAACAACAAAAACAGTTTACTGGGTTGAACACATAGTTAAGATGCAGGATTAACTATATGACCCATTCTCAGAAGACAGTGGAATCTCCAGAGGCCTTAAGCATTTCCAGAAACTTTGCAAATACAAACCTCCAAATTTTTCAAATATTCTCATCTTTATATAAAAAAAGTCTAAGGGATTCGTGAGATATCTGCAGTTCTGCAGATTCTCTAGGGAGCTCCAGTATATTTGATAGAGGCAAGAAAATTGATAGAAGCCCTTGGTTGCTAGGCAATTTAAAAATACAAACTAGATATTCTCGAGGTTTGTTAACTGTGCACTACACAGTAGGCCCCAAGCAGCAGTATGAAAAAATCACTGAGAAATCATTAGAAATATAAGTTCTCAGGCCCTCATCCAAGGACTACTGAAGCAGAAGTTGAAGGCAGGGCTCAGCATCTCTGATTAGACAAACACCATGAGTGCTTCTGCTATAACTAAAGATTAAGGACTATAGACACAGAACTACTAGAAGTGAATTTTATTAACCACACACTTGCAACACTCTTGATGATAGTTCATATAACTGATTTATCAGAAGAAAGTGGAGCATTCAGAAGAACTCCCAAGGGAGCTTTGGATAACTCCCAACCATGTTCAGGAAGAATTATTATGGCTTTAGTGCAGATTATACTGTTAACTGGTCATTTATTCCATAAATAAATGGACTGTATAATTATATATAAACAAAGTATTTTAGTGAGTTTTTCCCTTTTTCATTTATGTTATACAAATGAGCTGTTGTTATTGTCCAAATTAATAGTTGTAATACATTCTTATTTATATAATGCAATGTAAAATTGCTGCAATTACATTTCATGAAAAACACAGCTTGATGGTAATACTAGAATTATCAATGTAGTGTAACATCTTATAAAACACAAATGTAGGCACCTACTCAAAAGTTATAGCTTGGAAAATATTTTCCATAGCTTTAGATAAGAAAATGCACATCATATATTTTATTGTGATTTTATCCTATTTGTGATAAATAACAAAAGTTACTAATATCCTTGCTTTTTATAGAAGTGAAGGTAAAAGCAAAAATTTTGAAGATGGAGATAAGGGGATATTGGAAAGGTACACTTGGTGGTTTGTGAGAGCGATCATTTACAGATTCCTCATATGTGCCAGAGATTGTACTAGGAGCTTTGACAAACGCTAACTTACTGGGGCATTAAAAAGTTACTGTAAGTTAGAATTTCAGGAAACAACTTAGAAAATTACCTGCAATTTGCATAAGATCAGACAATAATTTGATGATGAACCAAGACTCAAACTCAGTACTTTATTTAAAAACAAAACAAAACAAAAAAACAGACCAAAGCAGCAACAATAATTACAGACATGAAAGTAAAATAATTCTTAGCAAAAAATACAGGACCAATATTTATAACCTTGGACTAAGCAATGTCGTCAAAATAAGCACAAAACACAGGGAATTAAGAGAATAGTTAAATTGAACAAAAATTTTAAACTTCTGTACTTTTTTTTTTTTGTCTTTTTGAGACAAGGTCTCATGATGCAGTTCATGCTGGCCTTGAGCTCACTTTTGTAGCCCAGGCTGGTCTCTAACTCGCACGGATCCTCCTGCCTCAGCCTCCTGAGTGCTGGGATTATAGGCGTGCGCCACCACGCCTGGCTTAAACTTCTATACTTAAAACATGACACAAAATAGGAGAAAATATTTGCAAGTTATTTATCTGAATAGGGACTTGTGTCTAGAAAGAGCTTTAATAACTCAATAATGAAAAGTTAAATAAATCAGTTAAAAATCAAGTTAAGGATCTCAATGAATATGTTTTCAAAAAAGATATATAAATGCATGCTTCGGGGCTAGGGAGATAGCTCAGTAGAATAAGCATTTGTCTGGCAGGCATAGGGTCCTGAGTTCAATCCCTGGTACTGAAAAAATAAATAAATAAGATAAAATAAAATAAAAGCATGTTCAGTATTTCTGGTCAACAGGAAAATGTAAATCAAAACCACAATGAAATACCACTTGTCTTAGCTAGTTTTGTGCTACTATACAAGGCAACTCTTGAGGCCAGTGATTTATAAAGAAAAAAGATTCATTTAGCTCATAGTTCTGAAAGTTGTAGTCTCCATCTGGCACAACAGCCTTCCGGCAGCATCCTTGAGCAGCACAATGCACCATGGTGCAAGTGCAACTCTATCTATATTCTCTTCATCCTCACTTCTTATGGACCCACCAGCACTCAGACATGGGCTCCATCTGGATGGCTTTATTTAACCCTAGTGTTATGAGTTGTGTCTACATGTCCCCCAACAGCCTCATCCAGGATTTTCAGAGGTGCTTGAATCTTGACTTTATGATTGATTCATGATCCAGGGCTGGGATTAAGGATGTGAGTGCTACAACTGCCCTAGGTTAGGCAGCCTGCATACAATATAAAGGATAGAAAAAGGCTAGTCCCTTCTCTCATTGTTTTTGGTGTCTTTCACCACCATGCATGGCTGCCCTTCTTCAGTGAGCCACTCTCCCTTGAAGCTGATTATGGGCTAAAACCTCCACAATCTGTGAGCTAAGTAAACTATTTTCTTTTAACTTTGAGTGTCAGTTATTTTATCTTAGCAACTAGAACACTAACTAATGATGCCTAACTAAGATGCCTAATAACTACCCAAAGGCCTCACTTCTTGGTTGGTTTCATGATCAGATTAAACTACCAATCCCTTGGTACCTCACAATGGAGATTAAATGTCAATACATGAACCCTTGAAAGTGATACTCAAGCCTTATCCATATCATAGCACTATATCACACCTCCTAGGATGACTAAAGTCAAAGACAAAAAACAGTGTTGGAAAAGATGCAGAAAAATCTACACCTTCATAAATGTTGGTAGAAACTTGAGGTGAGCCAGCTGTGCCAGTTAATCTTGATTGTGAATTTAACTGGTTTGAGACTCTTAGTGAGGAAGTTGGATTGTGAGAACACTAACTTCATGAAAGTGCTAACCCACTGCTGAGTTCATATTTTAATGTGATATCAAGAGACAGGGATCATTGGATGAAGTAGGTGATCAGAGTGTAAACTTGGGGACTATATCTGGTCCCTGGTCCCTCTTCACTGGCTTCTGTGCTCCCTGCTCATGGCAGTTTTCATCTGTCATGTTCTTTAGCCATGAAGCTTCTGCCTTTGAGCCACTTGACCAAGGACTGAGCCTCTAAAACCCTGAGCCAAAATAAACCACTCCTCCTCCAAGTTGCAGGTGTCAGGTATTCTGTAGCAGCAATGGAAAACTGACTAATAAAGCAATCATGCTGGAAAATAGTCTGCCAATTAGTTCCTCAAAAGACTAAACACAGAATTACAGAATATGACTCAGCAACTCCACTTGTGTGTATATACCCAAGAGAAATAAAACCAAGCCTACAGAATGCCTGTTCATAAGTGCATTCTTCATAATAACAAAATTTGGAAGTAACTCAAATGTCTGTCAACTGATAAAGGAATAGACAAAGTGTGCTATATCCAAGCAATAGATTATTCATATTATTTTCATAACATGAAAGTCTTGATATATACATAGAAAAGATTATCTGTTCTATTCATACACTCAAGACACAACATTTCTGCGGTCAGATGTGTAGCTGTTCAGTAATTCAGTTATTCAATGTCATCCATCTAGAGCTAAGTGTCAGACTCTATAGGTTGCAGGGTTTGGCCCCACAGACCTATGCCTATGGCAAATGCCAACCACAATCAGTAGGCTTCCACCAGTACTCTGAGCCGTCAGCTACAATCTGGAATTCTTGCAACTTTCTTTTCAGGTCTGGTTAATTTATTAGGCTGTTTGGGAGAAACATTTTTCCCTCTATGCTCTGCTATGGTAAATACACAACTGTAACTACCATGCATATTCTAATGATTTTAAAATATACGTCCATAGTCCTGGCCTCTCCTAAACATAGCCATCGACGTTTTTACCTACTTTCCCACACATTCCAAACCACAACACTACCATTTCTCTTTTCTATCTTCCTCTACTCCCCATCTTAGAAGACAGAATGACTTTTTGGGGGTGAGCATAATTGTACATACTGTAGAACAGGAGGCTCATGTAGCCTGTTATGGCTTAAATATGTAGTGTCCCTCAAAAACTCTGTATTAAGGGCTTGATCTCCAGTACAGCAATATTCAAAGACAAGGTACAGAGGGGGCACTGGATCATAAGGGCATCGATCTCATCAATGAACTAATCTATTCATGAGATCATAAGCTGAATGGACTGTTAGGAGATGGAGCCTACTGAGAAGAAGCAGGTCCCTGGGGAAGATCCTTTGCGGGTGCCTCATTTCCTGTTTGTTTCCCAACTGCGATGAGGTAAGTAGGTTTCCTTTGTCTTTCTTTCAGGATGTTTCTGTCTTAGAGCCAGCCAACCATGAACTGAAACTTCAGAAATTATGGGCCAAAATAAATGCTCCCTTCTTTAAATTGTTTTCCTAGGTATTTGGCCACAGTGATGGAATATTGACTAATACAGAGTTCACTGAAAGAGAAGATGGTGGGTAGACACTGCTATGGTTTGACTACATCTTCCCAGGTTCATTTGTTGGAAACCTAATCCCCAATACAACATTGTTGGGAGGTGGAAGCAAATAAGAGGTGATTAATGTCATGCTAGTTCTTTCTTCATACGTAGGTTAGTGTCATTATTGATGATGTAGATTAGTTATTCCAAGACAGGGTTTACTCTCCAACTGAATTCGGCCACTCTTGCTTTCCTGCTACTTCCTTCTTGCCTTCTGCTACAGGATGAGACCACAAGAAAAGCCTCAGAAGATACAGCATCTTGGTATTGGGCATTTAGCCTCTCAAACTATGAAAAATAATTTTTTCACTATAGATTATACTACCATGAGTATTTTGTAACAGCAACAAAAACAAAGATAAAAGTAAAAAGCACCAGAAAATAAAAACAGAACAAAATTTTCCTTTTTATTAAGCTATTCATTTGGCTGAAAGGTGTAAATTATTCTTTAAACTTCAGAAATAAAAATCCAAATGCCCTATGCTATTACGTATTGTACAGTTTTGGCCATAGTTTAATTTAAAGAACCATATGTTAAACCAAGCAATTCAGGCATACAAAGGAAATTGTAACACAGATTTTGATTTCAAGTAGTTTATGGTCTAGCAAGGGAGGCTCACTAGTAAAGAAAAAAAAAATGTTCATACAATGTGATAACTTTTTAAAAGCCATGGTGCTATACAGAGACAGAGAGAGAGAGAAAGAGAGAGGGGAGAGAGGGGAGAGAAGGGAGAGGGGACAGGGGAGAGGGGAGAGAGAAGAGAGACAGAGAACCTTACCCAGTGATTCAAAAGGTAGGTGGGGTATGTTAGAAATGGTTTCTCTGTGGCCAAATATAACAGTTCTGAAATGAGAAAAAAGAACAGGAGTTAGACCTCCTATAGTGGGGACAGAGACTGCTCTGTGGACCCGTTTATAAGCTGAATCCAGATTGCTGAAGTTGACAGAAGTTTTGAACATAGAGAGAAACTTCAGCGGCTAACGGGGAAGCACGTTTGAAAAGGATGTGAAAAAGAGGACACCAAAAAGAACATTCTCCCAATAAACTTGCCTGTGAGTAGAGAGAGGTAAGGCAAAAGGTAGAAGAGATGTGGTTTAGAAGAGCACTGAGTTATCGTGCGTATCTGTTTCTGAGATAAAAGGGAAGTGAGCAAGTGTAGACGCTGAAGGCAAGAGGACAATCATGAGAATAGGACAGCTGTAGAGCCAGGTGCCCAGTGCTGTGAGGCTAAAAAGTTCAAAACGCATACCCCTAGGGACTGGGGAGAGAGTTCTGTGGCACAAGTACCTGCCGGGCAAGTAAACCCACTCTCGTTCTGTGGGGTCAAAAGGAAAAGAGAAGGATGAAGGTAGGGCCAGGATATAGGAATTTGTTGAATTTCTTTCTCAAAGTCAGTGACAGGGCAAGTATGTAGCCAGCAAATAGTCTGCATAATGTGAAGGTGTGAAGCAGCCTTAATAACTGTACAAGGCCTTAGTAGGAGGGATGGGCTTATTATGTTGAATAGTAAAAGAACTGGTGTTTTTCACAAAGTTGGGGAATAGCTAAATTAGCAGCAGTAAATTTTTAAAAAGAAGTGATAGGTATTAGCATTTAAAAATGGAAAGTTATGATTTCAGCAGTAGATCAAATCCCAGATAATGGGAAGGTCTTAACTAGCCATGGGGCTGAATAGCAAACTAGAAGGAAAAAAAAAAAAAAAAAAACTATGAAGATAATTGGAATAGCCAGTGTGACTGAGATGTCACCAGGTGGAAGAGATCACTCAAGTGTGCATTCCGTTCTGCTTAATGGAAATTCTTGGGGAAAACAGGAAACCAGGACAAAACCAGGAGAGAAAGTAGAGGCATGGAGGTGATGCCCAACTGGAGACTGAGTACCCTACAGCTCAATGCTCTAACTTATATGATGCAGAATTTTTACAAAATTTTGGATGATGAATGACTTAGAACCTATATCTTCTAGCTTCTCTTAGCTATTTTCTACACTGTAGCCGGACTAAATTGTTTTAAAATATATGCATTTCTGATTGCATTTGTTTTCCACTTATGTATTTGGTACAGGGTCTCACTACGCAGCTCAGACTCATAGTAATCCTCCTGTTTTCAGTCTCCCCAGCACTGAGATTACAGGTGTGCACCACCACTCCTGGACTCATTCATTGGCTCAGCATGACCTGGGGATTGAGCTGGAGGGACTGGGAATCCAACCATGGTCCCTGCACTTGCCAAAGCATACATTTAGTCTGCTGAGCTATCTTGCAAGCCCCTGTATTACTTCCTCTTCCTCTTCTCTTTCTCCTTCTCCTCCTCCTCCTCCTCCACCTCTTCCTCCTCCTCCTTCTCCTTCTTCTTTTTGCGGGACTGGGGTTCAAACTCACAACCTTGCACTTGCCAGGCAAGCACTAGTGCCACAGAGCTATCTCTCCCCCTACCTCCTGCATATTATTTCTTACAAAGGAAAAAACAGTATTTTGCTTCTATTCTCACACACATCACAGAACAGCTTCAGACCACACATAGGAGTTTTTCCTCAACTCAACAATAATTGTTCAGTAATGCTGCCAGATGACCTATAATGAAATTAATTCAGACCTAACCAACATGGAAGCTACTTAGATGTCAAACACAGATCAGCTATAAAGCTTCCCTATTGTTAGTACCCAGGAAAACACCTATAATATACTTTAAGAATATTAGAAAAGATACAGATGAAGATGAATAAAGTATGGTATGTTGGGGCAGACTTACTTCATCCTAAGGCAGAAAGCCTATCTTCAGTCACCTCAGCATAAACCCACCCCAAGAGCAACCCAAAGAACTAATTATAAGTAACAAAGATGTATGTTACCTGGAAAACTCCAAGGGTTTTAGGAGCTCTAGGCTGAAGCTGGGAAAAAATATTCACCATATTATAGTTATACCATCCTCCTCTACTCAGAAGCTTGCCTGGATCCCGCTAACTTTAGCACTTGCACGATAGACTTCACTACCTATCACAACCCCCCTTTCGGATTTCACCTCTTGCCACGTTATTGCTCATGTGTTCTTCCCCAGCCACTCATGTTTCCTTATTCATAAACCCAGAAAAATTTGGCCTCATCCCAAAGCTTTTGCTCTTGCTCATCCGGGTGCTTAGAAAGCTTTCTTACCAGGGACTGACTCACCTTCCAACCTATGGTCAACTGTCACTGCACACTGCCTTGAGGTCTTCTGGGTCTTCCACCACCTCTACAGATTTGCTCATGCAAATCTGCTTGTGTTATCCAGGGCTGCCTGGAACACAGGGAGGATGTAGTGGCTAGCCAGTGATGGCTAGTCCAGGTGAGTCACACATGTCACCAACATCTTCCTTCCTAACCCCAGGCTGAAGGGGATCACTCTTGGCCTTAAATTCCATCACCATTCTTAACTGTCAAATTAATTTGTCAGTGACTCAGCCAATACTGTCTCCTTAATTATTGTATTGAATTCTTTGTGTTTTCAGGGTTGCATAACTTTCCCTGTGAGGATGCCTTTTTCTCTCTCCAGCTGCATAGAAGATATCTTGAGGGTTTTGTGCATCTTTTGGAGCTCACTCATCACCTGGCATAGCCTCAGATACAGACAGGTTATTTTAGTCATGTAAGTTGATAATAATTTTTAAAAGACAACCAATTTTATTGAAATTCCTTATGTAGACAGAAACATCATTCTTAGTAAGGGAGTATAAAACAACAAGGGCCATTCCATTAAAAAATCAAGTCATTTATGGCTGAGTGTGGCAGTGCATGCCTGCATCCCAGCACTTGTGAGGCTGAGACAGGAGGATCACTCCAAGTTCAAGACTAGCCCGGGCTACAAAGGTGAGCTCAAGGCCAGCCTGAACTGCATAGCCAGACCCTGCTTAGAAAGACAAAATAAATAAATAAATAAATACATAAAATAAAATAAATCAAGGCATTTAAAACATCTTTAGGGAGCAGAAGAGATAGCTTGCTGGAATAAGTGTTTGCCTGGCAAGCGCAAGGTCCTGAGTTCAATACCTGGTAACACACACAGACACAGACACAGACACAGACACAGACACAGACACACACACACACACACACACACACACACACACACACACACACGTCCACACTGTCACACAGCTACTAGTATTATTTCCCTTTAATAATCAGTAGTCAAAATAATCATTTAGCTTGAGAGTGTAATACAAATATTTCTTAGCAAAAACGTGTTATGATCTCTCCCCTTTCCATCCCAAGCCTGACGCTGTTGAGTTCTCTGGTAAACTGGATCTGAATTTTTCAGCAAGCCCAGGAGAATGTACAGATAAGAGAACAGCTCTTGAAGCACCTGTTCTGGAAGGAATCCCAGCTGTGCTAAATGTTCAAAAGGTGACACTTGGAAAATTATTCAACTTCTCCATCCCTCATCTTCATCTGCAAATGTGGATATTATACCATAGTTCTTACGGATTTGCTAAGGGATTAAGGGATTAAACAACTGATACCAGGTGATGGCCTTCTTAGGTCAGCACCTGCTACAAGGCAAAACTGACCACCTACCTCATGCCTCTTCCCACCCTACTTTTATCACTGAATCACAAGCAACAAGCAGGAAAACTACAGTATTTGGATCTCTACCTAGGGGAACAGTGCAGACTAAACGCTGCCATTTTGTGAGCTATTTTAGGTGCGGTATTCAGCTTCTTTGGGGTGCTGTAAAGATCAGGGAGTAAATATCTGTGAAAGTACTTTGCAAACACCATGCTTTCTTGCTTTACTCTAAGCCAGGAACTGCGGTTAAGAACAGGAAACAAATATAATTGGTTCTCCTTTGAAATGCTGAGGACATTCACTTCAGAAAAAGGATAGCTCTTTGTTTCTCTTTGGTTGGATTAGCCTGATCACTTCATGCGATCTTTCTATTTTTTATTTGTTTGATATATGTTTTGTTTTGTGTTCTGTTTTTTTTTTTTTTTTTTTTTTTTTTTTTTTTTTTTTTTTTTTTTTTTTTTTTTTTTTTTTTTTTTTTTTTT
>PVJA010004017.1:40691-67364 GCA_004027025.1 Myocastor coypus | reverse complement strand
TAACCAAACAGCCACAGTGACTGAAGTCACACATAGCTTTCATGATTTAAATCTGTTGCTGGGCTTTCACAAAGGAGCTCTGTAGAGAATGGTAATAGGATTAGGAGCTAACTGGCTGGAGGAAGAGAAACACCCAAGCCAGACAGCCCTTCTCCACGTTCCTGTGAAAAGCCTATGAGGCAGGCTAAGTGTAAGGTCTCTGCTACAAGGATCCCACACTCAAATCCCAGCTCTGTCACTTCTTTTCTAGGTAATCTTACAAACCACTAAACCTCTAAGTACCTCTGATTCTACCTCCATAGAATGGAAACAATTATGATATGCATCAACAAGAACAGGGAAGGAATACTTATATAGCATGCATGTATATGTATAAAATGTTTATAGCATAGAAAGCGCTAAATAAGTACCTGTTATTAGTATATGTCCAGTTTATTTTTTAACTTATTTAGCTGTCTAGAGATTTAAAAGTAACACAGGATAAGTTGATTTCTCTTCACTTTCCTGTTCTCCAAGGCCACAGCCAAGGTTAGAGAAAATGGACCCAGAGCACACAAATGCAGGAAAAAGACAGGAGAGTGAGTCTCAGTGCTGCTTAAGCCTGAGGTCTCAACCTTCCTAGCCCAACAGGAGTCATTCCCAATGAATCTTTCCCTTATTTTGATTTTGGCTAGCTAACAGTCAATAAGAGAGAGGGGGATAACGGGGAGGAGAAAGAGAAATGGTGTGAGAGATTGGTTCCCTGGAGCAGGGACCAATCTCTAACCCCATTTCTCCTTTTCTACCTCTTAGAAAGAAATGGGCCAGAGATAGTTGGACTAGGCCTTCTGCCAAATAAGACTTGTCACTGCAAATTTGAACTTGTCTATCACAAGAGTTGCATGAAAGAAAGGGAATCCAAAGAATGCAAGGTCAGTGAGATTCGGCCACATTGGTTCTCTTCTCCCTGAGAACGGCAGACAAACCTCTCATTCTTCTCAGGAGCCCAAAGAAGGATCACCAGAACTGTACACCACGAAGAGCAAGTCACTTATGCTTTAGTCTAGATCAGCATTGTTCAACACTGGCACAGCATAGACTCTTCTGAATATCTTGTTAACATACATCAGTGGGGCTGGAAATTTGCATCTCCAAACTTCCCTGATGATGCCCTAAGGAGGACTTTGGAGTAGCAAGAGCCTTCTAGATAAGTTGTGCCCTGGAGTTATATGATATGCAGTGACTCCTGCTGAGCTACTACTCCTCAACTGTGTGGTCCATCTGTGTACATGTGAATGTGGTTACCCGCTTCTTAAGAATGAAATGACAAGAAATATCTCAATCCTAGAATCTCACTCCAAACTTTGAAAGAGTGAAGAGAGGCCAAAGTACTTTATTATAGGTCTGAGACTGATTCTTTATTTAGTCTGTTCATATACTCCTGTTGGCTGAAATAAGCCTATTATAAATACTGCAGCTTGGTAACATTTCACAAACTCTTGGCTTATGCATTAATTGAAAGGTAAGAAACAATGTCATTTGCTATCTTAATGGTGACAGATAATTCAAAATGGTACTATACAAAAATCTTATGACAACTTAAATCTTATTCAGTTTAGTTATAATTAATTATACAATCTATGGTTATCAAACTCCTTACCTATGTAATTTCATTTAATTTTTCCTCCAAGTCTGTTACTTTCTTTTTGTTTGGACACAATATGCATACATTGAAAGAGGAAAGGTTTATCTTGGTTTACAACTTACAGAGGTTTCAGTCTATAATAAGCTGGCTCCAAGGACAGCATAACAGAAGAGAAATAGCATGTGGGAGGGCAAAAGGAAAGAACTAGACAGAGACCAAGTGAAGAGGAAGACAGACATAGCTCTCCAAGCCAGGTCCCCAGTGACCCACCTCATGCAACCAGACTTTACCTCCCAATATCCCCTTTAGCTATAAACTCAGCAAAACAATCCACACTCCCATTATTGAGTCACCTCCACAAAGTTCTACCTCTGAGTGCATGAGGCTCTGGGGAGACATCTAGATAGAACATCCCACCCCAACCCCCAAAAGACACATCTGCATCCCTTTATGCAAAATAATTTAGTCCATCTATAAGAGTTCTGCAAACTGTAAGTTTTAGTACTGCTGAAAAGTCAAAATCCAAAGTCTCATCTGAGAGTTAATGCGAATCCTTAGTTGTGAACTCTTGTAAAAATCAAAAGAAAGTTAAAGAATGACAACATATAATGACATATGATATGTGAATGACATAGGATGGTCATTCACATTCCAAAAGGAAGAAACAGAAAAGTAGAAGTGAATAGGGCTAAAGCAATATCAAAATCCAGCAGGGCAAACATTAAACCCTGTAGCTATATATTCAGCATTTGGACAAAATTGTGGTGAAATGTAAACTCCAAAGGGCTTGGTGGTTCCGCCTCTGCAGCATTCCTGGTGGCTGTACCCCTGGTTGGCTTTGCTCATTACTTGAGGTTTTTCTCAGATGTTCCATATTCCCTGCTTTTCCAGCATCCACAGATCTCCAGCATACTTTCAGCTGTCAGAGCTTCACATGCTGCCCACTCAGGAGCCCATTGTCTGGCCTCTGGGGCCTTTGTCCAAAAGCTGAGTGGAAGTCTTCTTCCTGACTATCCAATTCTTACGTTCTGCACATCTATAAAACCAGCACCTTGCAGACAATGCCAAGATTTCCTACCAGCCTGAGGTGTAGCTGAGCCCTTCTGAAGGTTGTTGATGCTGCAATGGCCTCAATCCTACACAGCTGAGCATGGTAACCCAACTCCTAGAGAATCAATTCCCATTTCCTAGGTTGCTGCCATCCTTGGGTATACTGCCCTGGATCTCTCTTCTCAAAGCAAGTCTTTCATTTTTCTCCTCTTGAGTCTGTGTTGGCTTCTTCCTGTTCCCTAAAAGGAATCCTTTGCATCCTTTTATATTGTCTACATCCAAAAATACTTGGCTTCTTTGTAAAACTTTTCTTTCTTTCTTTTTTTTTTTTTGCAAGCTCTTCTACATTTTCTCCATGCAGGATGTAATTTTACTACAGCTTCCTTTATGGTCAAACAAAAAACTTCATAAATTATTCAGCTGTGACTTATACTTTCAATTCTTAAATTAAAACTAGCTAAAAGCCACCAACAGCATCCATGCCACCTCTGCAAGATAAGACTGCTCTGAAATTTCCTCAGTCAGATTAACAGTCTGCCACTTTTATTCTCAGGCTCTCTCAAGCTCTTAGGACAGGAGTAAAACATAGACAAATTTTCAGCCAGAACACAGCACATATGGCTAGGAGTTCAACTGCCAGTGGAGTCCTTGTGTCCAGCTCAAACTTCCTAAGGCTAGAGGTTTTTCATCTGTTTTTTGTTTTTGTTTTTATCACCTTTCTGGTCTTCTGAGCTCTCATCAGAATCTCCCATGAAGCTTGACCTATGGCATCCTAGGGCTGCTTCTCCAGCTGGCATTTCTAAAAATGCAAACTCCTAGGAACCAGTTCTGAAGGTTTCTGAATCACATGGTCAGACAGTATCACAATGATCCCACTTCTCTGGTACCAAAATCTGCCTTACTTTCATATTGCTGGAACATAATGCCTGACACCCATAAGATAAAACAGGAAAGATTTGTTTTGCCTCATAGTTTGTAAAGATTTCAGTCCATAGTTAGCTGAGCCTCATGGTAGAGGAATATTGGAAAGGAGAATCAGTTTAAGGCATGGCAGTGGGAAGCAGAAAGAAAGGAGGGAAGATACACCTTTCCAAGCCATATTCCCGGTCATCCACTTCCTCCAAATAGGCTTCACCTAACATCACATTTTAATTTTCTTGTACTTTTATCATTTACTTCTCTAAAGTCCAACTTATGATTGCACAGAAGACTTAGGAGGAACATCCAGGCATAAATCATAACTCCAAATATTTCAGTTGGAGATCATCCCATCAATTTTATGGTTGAAGGAATTGAGGCTCAGTGTTTCAATGATTTGTTCAGTTACCCAGCGATGTAAAGACTGAGGCAGGATCGGAATCAAGGTGGGTCTAATTTCATTTCCTGTCTCTTTGCACTACCTTCATACTGTCTCACAGATAAGAGGATGATTAGTTTTAAATTAAGGAGAATTATTCACTATTTTAAAACACATGTAGATCTCACTGTTTGACACATTTCTATCTCACTGACTCCCTTGGTGTGGATTTACAGTAAACCAATGAAGCTAAGTTTTGAGAACCAGTCATGAAGTTGCTTACCAAACCTATCTGATTTTTATTTATAACTTCTTGGGTTTTTTTTTTTTTTTTTTTTCCTTAAAAGTGCTTCCTAACTTGATTATGAAATATTGGGGTTTTCACAAAAGCAGGATCTGTTTTGCTGCTATCATTACCCTTCCAGGATTATGCTTGCAACATGCTAGTAAGTAGTTCAGCTTACACTGCTAGGGAGCTCACCAGCCAAAGGGAGTAGTTTCATTTCCTATAATTCTAATTATTTCCAGGTATTTTAAAATTCCTTTTTATTTACCCACTGATAATATCTCATTTCAGGAGTTCTTTTAATATAGTTCCATATCTATCTCCTGATGACGTTCATATACTGATTTTAGTTCAATCCTTTAAAACTACTTAAAGTAAAATCTAATCCTTTTCCATCTAAAAGGCCTGAAAATGTTTGAACATTGGTAGAGTACTATTTCCAGGTTCCCTTCCATGTTCCCCGCCATCCTTTAAGTCTCATCATCCTGCCCCATCTTTTATTCCAGTTGTTTATTTCCTTTTCAAAATTCCATGTTTGGTTTGCTTGATAGAGAACAAAGTAACCTCATTACTACTCAGCTGTGGAAGACTTTGCATGTATCACCATGGAAATTTATCATTGCTTTATAAATGATTCACTGTTGCAGCTTGTTCTATCATTTTGTTTCATAACTTTGATTTCTATGCCAGACTTCCTAAGGTTGAGAAATGATTCCTAGTACTCTTCTGGTGATGAAGTTTAGAGCTACATTCCCTGTTAGGACTTAACTAAAAGACTTACCGAGAGAGCTTCTTGGTATATTCCAGAAATATGCTCTAGGAGGACAGCACAGCTCTAGCTGTTCTTAAAAACAATAGTACATGCATGACTACATACTTTGATAGGTATTATCCTTGCAGGATCACACCATTAAGCTAGATTTTCTCAAACAGCTTACAGTATTTGGAAAAAAATGTGTGGGGGGTAGAGTTTATTGAATAGGAAAATTATGATTTTGGGGGGGTCACATTTGACATTTACATACTTTCCTACAAGGACTTCTCTGAACCCTTTTGTCTTCTGGTTTATTTTCTTTCAATATCTGCTCTGTCTAGAAAAATCAACCTGTTGTGTAGAGATATAGCAGCATCCCCAGCCCAGACATCTTCCACTGTATACTGAGAGAGCATATCACCTTCAGGCAATGTGCCCCTTGGGAAGAAGGACAAAGGTCCTCAGGACTATAGGTCTTAGCCTTGTGACGTTCCCTACCACATCTTCCATCCTGTGTACCCTTTTTCTTCCACAATGCCTTACACAACCCCTCACATCTATCTAATGACTTTTACCTTGGACAAACTTCTTAGTCTTTTAGGTGAAAAAGTTAGCAAACTTCAAAGTTTAGATTCTTTCAGAGGTCAAGGGAGACTCTTCTCTCCTGTTAAATTTTAATTGAATCTCTTTCCGTAACCTTTATAATGAAGTGCTTAAAAATGAAATGTATATAGATCCTTAAACCAAGAAAAGCTACTGATGACCCCAGAAGCCATTATTTGCTCTTGAAAAATATCTTTGGCCCACCTACGTTGCTCACTGATTTTAGAACTAGAAGAACAGTGACATTAAGACTTAATTATTATGAAAGATAATATATTGAATAAGAGCACCCAATTAATTATTGTCCACCATGGAAATTACCTCATTTAATCTTCCTAATATCCCATATGGTAGAAATTATTATGAAAACTTTACATATAGATAGGGAAACTCAACAAGATTAAATAACTTGCTTGGGAGCTAAGATGGGAAGATCTAGCTTGCCTTCCCTAGTCAGCTAATTTTCATCCTACTTGGCCTCACTCATTTTGAATGCGCTTACTGAGGTTCTTAGTAAATTTGATTTTTTTGAGCACAACAGGCTGTGTAGGCATGAAGAATTATAGTTTGACAAACCAGAAAATATTCTGTTTAAAATGAATGCTAAGGTCTGGGGATGTAGCTCAGTGTCACACGATGTTTAGCATGCACAAAGTACTGGGACTGATCCTCATCTCACACACACACACACACACACACACACACACACACTCACACTAACAAAGATGCCGGGATGTTGGGTTTTATATTCTTCTTCCTCTTTGTATCTTTTCTTTTTGAAGTTACTTTTAGGTAAACTGTACATTGTTTCCTATTTGGATAATATGCTTAACCAAGGATTTAGTGTAATTAAAAAACAGAGAAATCTCAGTAAATAACTAACTCTAATATTAGAAAGAATAAATAAACCCAAAATCTGAAGACTAAAATCTTTTGCACTGGTAGAAATTCTTTACCTAGTTTTGAATTGATTAATTTAGTTATCTTAATAATGGTGTTGTATGAATTTTTTAAATGTCCAACAGGACCTTTAGGGCAAATTGAAACATAAAACTCAGATTGCTGAGTTTTAAATGAATATTCAATTTATTAAAACTATATTTTTATCAATAAAGATCTTTTATTGTCTCATTAGAATGTCAGATTGGCTATACAATCCAGAAGCTTGGTTCTGTGGCTAGATTAACTCTTGAGTCTTACTCATCTGGCTGCTGAATGGTTCCCTTTTCAGAAACATAGATACTATCAAATTTTTTTCTGATATCTTTGTTTTTGACTGTTGTGGCTTGCTGAATGAAAGCAGTTAAATTTGAAAGAAGCTCAATGTCATTTCCGTCAGAGATTAGCTCATCTTACTGGGCTTGAGATACTGAGCAAGCAACACCTGCCCTCATATGAAGTTGGTGAATGTTCTTTTTTTCTCCCAAGAAATTCCAGATTTGGACAAAAGACCCATTCTCCTGAATAACGACGCTGATGGGGAAGTGAGCACACACAGACCTCACCTTGTAATGGAAGCCCAGAGTGACTTCCTTGGTTGTGTTCTGTGCATAGCCACAGATTGTACAGACAATTGTCAGCTCCTTTCTGTTTCCCCACCATTTGTCAACATGGAACCTCTTCTTTTTCTTCCCAAGGAGACTAAGTTCCACATTGATGTGGTTGAAGTCCCCCCATTGGGTTCCTCTGGGGTCCTTCACAGTAACTACTCGTCCCTTCAGAGTGATGTCAACATTTTCTGGAATGTCGACAGTCTGCTTGCTAAGAATGGCCTTCATTCTTATGGGAGATGCAGGAAGAAAGGATGTCTTCTGTCATCTAACACTAATTTTTTTCTCACCTCCAATTTTAAAATGTATTGATCAGTTTTTAGCTGTATAAATATTAGAATAAAAAATTACTTTCAACTCATCTTTGTTTAGTGTTCTATTAACCTCTAAATAAACCCAAGTTTTCTAAATAATTCCATATAGGAAAATAATTCCATTAAATATTTCATGCCACATTCCTAAATTTAATGTAATTACTTTTTCCAACCATTCTAAATGCCTGAAATAGAAAAGTCATAACCCTAACATGCAAGTGGCATTTATGAAATACAGGACCTATTTTCTAACTCTTTGGAGTTAGAAAAATTTTGTTGCCCCTGAGAAACTGACTTTTCCCTCTTTCTATTGAAAATACACAATCATGTTTCTCTATTTGCTTTGCCTGCTAGGCAGCTTCGAGTCAAAATTAATGGTCAGATAAAACATATTTACACGATTGGTAGTTATGTTTGTTTTCTCTTTTTCACTGATGTTCATTTTTTATTTCAATTCAAATGTTACTCTTTTATGACATAATGACTAAGGTCTTCATGAATAGAAAGATGTTATCAAAGAAAATAAATAAGGAAATAGAACTTGAAAATTATTACTAGTTTCTCTTGGGACAACTGAGACGATACATAATCATCATTTTAAAAATCAATGCCTACAGCAGCTAGGGAGTATAACTATTAATAATATTGACAAATGATTAATATTGTTTCTTCTGGGATACATACCTTCAGCCTATCTCTAAGTACATTTTATAGTCCATGTTTTAATTTAAGCCATTCCAAATATATTTCAAAGTTTACTATAAAAAATAATGCTAATTATTTTGCTCTAATAGGATAATTTTATTTTCTTTATACAGATCATACACAAAAACTTTTTTCAATGATAGAAATCGAATCCAGAGCTCTACATATAACAGGCAAGTGCTCTACCACTGAAAGTTTTAAATTTAATTGACTTGCTAAGTATACAGTGAATAATTACCATGGGCCAAGCATTTATCTAGGGATTAAAATTCTAGTTGTGCTTATGGAAAACAATTCTACATTTTTTTTTATAACAGTACACAGGGCACAAATGTACACAAATATATTTTATTGATCTATGGAAATATTCATTTATATTGCTACTATCCTTTTTAAATGAGACTAATCAAAAAGTTAGATGTCCCCAGAATGAAAGACCTACCAAACGAACAGATACTTCTCAGAAGTACAAATGGTCATAAATACATGAAAAATATTTCAACATTTTTTGGCCATTAAAGAAATGCAAATTAAGACAACACTGAGATTCCATCCTAGTCCAGAAAGAATGACTACCACAAGAAATAAATTCCTGCCTGGGGAGATAGCTCAGTGGCATAAGTGCTTCCTGGCAAATGTAAGGGCACGGGTTCAGTCCTATACCGTGCCAGCCCTGATTCTCAGCATGGTGGCACACATCTGTAATCCTAGCATTGAAGAATGTTAACAAGAGGATCATTATGAATCTGAACTACATAGCATGACCCTGTATCAAAATGAATGAATGAATGAAGAAATAAATAGATAAATAAATAAAAGTTTTAAAAAGAAATAAAATTGTAAGTGTTCAAGAGGCCGCAAGGAAAAAGGAACTAACCTATACTATCAGTAGAAATGTAAAACTAGTGTAATCATTATGGAAATCAGTATAGAGATTCCTCCAAAAACTAAGCCTGGACCAGGGAGATAGCTCAGTAGAATAAGCACTTCCCTGGCAAGCACAGGGTTCCGAGTTCAATCCCTGGTACAGGGGAAAAAAAAAATCTAAAACCAGAAATTCCATTCAACCCAGCTAGTCCTCTTTTTGGTATCTTCCCAAAAGAGTTAAAGACATCATTATTACAGTAACATATACACATATATGCTTATAGTAACATAATTAATAATAGTTAAATCTTGGAAACAACCTATATATCTATTAATATATGAATGGATAAAGAAAATGGGGGGAAAAAGAAAATGGGGTATTTATACACACTAGTGCTCTACTCAATAAAAAAAGAAAAACTTAGTAGGAAATGGAAAATTTGTAGGAAAATGGATTCACCTTGAGGCCATAATGTGAGATGAAATAAATCAGACATACAAGCTTAAATATCATATTGTTTCCCTTTTGTGAGAAACTCAAAATACAGAGTGAAATGAAAGATACATGATAGGAAATACATACGTAGATCTTTTATAAAAAGGATGGAGATCAGAAATGGAAGGAGATTGGAGAAGGGAAAGAGGAAAAAAATTATGTATTAGGGTTTGTCTGATAGCTTAGCAGACTAAAGCGCCTGCTTAGGCAGATCACATCGGCCCAGGCTCCATCCCAGGCAGGCTGTGATGACCCCGCCCACAGAGCAAGCTGAGACAGCAATTGAAACTGGGTGTGGTCGTGTGTATCTATAATCCAAGTACTGGGAGGCTGAAAATAGGAGAATCATTACGAGTCCCATCTATGTAATGAGACCCTGTAGACCCTGTCCTAAATACAGAAAATAAAAAAATTAAAAAAAAACAACACTGTACTAATTCTTTTTATGTGCTATGTACATGTAGCAAAGTCCCACAAGAAATGTCCTCATTAACTACTGCAAACATATATTAATACAAAAGTAAAATAAAATAGGGTGCAAAGTACATTACACAGAATATGTGACAAAAGGACCGATGAGATAGCTCAGCAGCATAAATGCCTGCCTGGCAAGTGCAAAGTGTTCAGTTCAATCTCCAGTACCATTAAAAAAAAAAAGGATAATAATTTGGGAAAACATATTAGCAATAAGAATGACATGTAAGGGGCCCGGCAGGATGGTGCAGTGATCTAAAGCACCTGCTTAGGAAAGCTTGGGCAGCTGCAGGGACCACGGTTCGATTCCCGGCACCACATGCTGCGCCAGTCCTGCCCTCAGGGCAGGCTGAGCCAGCCATAACAATGAATAAATAAACAAACAAAAGTTCTGAAACAAGAAAAAAAAAATAAAATTAAAAAAAAAAAAGAATGACATGTAAAAGTTTAATATATTAAAATAATTTCAGCTCCTAAAATTGATAACAGAAATAAAAACAGTACTATAATAAAAGACAGAAGGACAGTGTGGTAGGTGATGCATTGTATCAACTTGAGGAAGCTTGGCTGGATGTGCTTGGCTGGTACTGGGCTGTGGGGGTCCCATCCTGTAGGATGTGGAGGGCCTACCCTGCAATGTGATTGGTTCCACTCTCAGGCAAGATCAGCCCAGCCATGCCACTTTGAAGAAACTCTATGCCAGCATAGAATTTGAGTATGAATTGAAACCTCCACAAACTATGAGCTAAATAAACCTTTCCTTCCTTCATTTTGAGTTTCAGGTATTTGTCCCAGCAACAAGTAAAAAGTAACTAAGACAGATATGAACAGGCAATTTGTTGCCCTAGGAAATGCTAAACTATCACCATCTGAGCAATAACAACAGAAATGAGGGGGCAGGTACATGAAGTCACAAAACTGGAGGTAGCTCATGCATAAGGCCCTAGGTTTCGTCCCCCGCAATACAAAAAAACAAAAGGTAAGTAGCATTTACTATGTACTTATGTATTACCTTTTCCTGGGCGATGGGGATGGAACCCAGGCCTTTGTGCACATTAAGCATGTATGTATCATTGAACTATACCCCTAGGCAGATAGCTAATATTTAATAAGAACATACCAGACTATTCTAATAATTTTTAATCTCATTCAGTTCTTGAAATAGTCCCATGAGATGTTAACATTATCATCTAAACTGTTAGTCACTAACCAACACTGCACTTTTTAGTAAGCACAGACCAGGAAAGAAATCCAAGTACTTTAATTCCAGAGCTTATTCTCTTTAAACAAAAATACAACAAAAGGTTCTTTTATTAATAATAAATGTAATAAATTGAACATATGGAGTTGGCATGCTTTGGAAAGTTATAATTGCAAACACACTGAGCTCATATGTTCTATATTTTATTGATTGTTTAATTGATTAACTGAATGTAGTACTAAGGCTTAGATCAAGGACTTCACAGTTGCTAACAAGCACTGTACCACTGAGCTAAACCTTCAACCCTTTATTTATGTGTTTATTTTTATTTTGAGACAAGGTCTTTCTAAATTACCCAGGCTGGCCTCAGCTTTGTTATCCTCCTCCTGCCTCAGCTTCTCCAGTAGCTGGGACTGCGGATATGTACCACCACAGCAACCAGCTGTGCTCTTAATTTTTTTAACTCTTTTATTTATTTACTTGGTGCAGGGTCTTGCTATGCAGCCCAGACTGGTAATATTCTGTCTTCAATTCCCCATTGCAGGGATTATAGGCATGTACCACCATCCTGAGTTTAGGTAGCCAGTGGGATTCTGAGTCTCACATGGCATGTGGTACCAGAGATGGAACCTGGGTCCTTGAGCTTGCCAGGCAGGTGCTTAGACCACTGAACTAACTCCTTAGTCATATATATGTATTTTAAATGTATTTAATATAGGGTCTATAGGGTCTCACTACACAGCTCGGACTTATAATGGTCCTATTTTCAGCCTCCTAAGCGCTAGGATTACAGGTGCTTACCACCATGTCCAGTCTGGATTGCTGTCTCAGCATGCCCCAGGGGCTGTGTCCTACATTTTAATGACCAATTTTACAGTCTTAATATAATTAATTTATCTATGTTTTAATTTTCACATGGACCAAATAGCTTTTCTTTTAGGAATATAAGCAACATTATATTTCCTTGACTTACATACTAATATAAAACATCAAATAAATAGTTGATTATACTTCAATAACTACCAATAGCCACTAATTGTACCTTAATATGAATTAACAATAAATAAAACAAGGCCCAAATTAGAAACTACACATTTAAAAATCATTAATTCAACGCTCTGAAGTTGCACATTAACATGCTATGAAAGAGGTAAGTGTACATGAAGAATAGCAAAGTCAACTCTTGTTGGCAAAACAGGCAGTCTGAGTTTTATCTTTGTTAGTTGGCAGTGTCAGTTACATTTGACAATTCCAGTTACACACATTATTTATAGCTCTTAAAGGGCCTACGTACATACTTACCTTTTACCTATTTTTATATAAATGTTCCATTGGTCTTAAATACATTAAACTTCTTAAAACTCTGCTTTCTTAAAACAATCGTTGCTGATAGAGAAATTTATTTTTAATTAATATAATTTTAAATGCTACCAAGCCTTTATATGGTACTAACTATGCAAGATTTCCTAAATGCACTAAAGACACTTGTTCCAAATGAAATCTGTTCACTGAGCTGGTATTTGATGCCTAGCTGGATGGTGGATATTAAACTTTTAACTCTTTCTGGTTTGTGGCCTTTCCAAATCTTTACATATCTATCTACTTTCTAAAGATAAAGTCACTATAGGTGACTAAGTTAGAAATTAAAACAGAGAGGAACTGTGCTTTCAAGTAAGTCAGTGAAAAATAGACTACAGAATTGTGGCTGGAGGTACATTTGAAGAAGACCAGGCCTCAAGATGAAGATGCAAAGACCAGGCCTATATGCCCCCCTGAGGGATGAAATATAACCTGATATCATTGTAATTGGCACCACATGGTCCAGTGAAGTCCAGATATGCATCAGCAGCCCATCCAGGTGGATGACTAAGAACATTTGGATATGTTTTTTTTCTTTCCATGTACATTATGTGACCTGTTTACCTATTGGCTAAACCGATATTAGTTAACTGTAACTGCAGTCCTATAGATTAATTGTAGTTTATCCCTTGTAGAACCCACATTGTGACTTTGCTGTATAAAGTACCCCTGACAAAGGGCATCAGGGACCACCTCATTTGAGACCCCCTGCTGGAAATCCAGGACCAATTTTTTATCACTCCCAATAAAATTCTCCTGATTTCTTCATTTGGTTTGTTGATGTCATGGGAAAACTAGACATGCCTGACATCTAACAGGTTGGGAGTTATATTTCTCCTATATCAAAATGAAGCAACTTAACACTTATTTAAAAAAAAAAAAAGCTCCTTGAAGGAGACACTCACAGTAGGTACCTTTTCTCATTTATGTCATGTCCGGGCTGATATTAAATTAAGTAACCTCCATAGCAAGCATTCTTGGTCTGGCCTTTGCTCTTCAAGACCTAAGGGCTTGCTCTGGGGGAAAGGAATTCAGTTGTTTTAGCCAGATTATATGTGGCATTCATATTTGTTGGTTGAAAAACAGTCAATTGAGCAATGCCCAGTCTTTGAAAGTGGGGACCACCAGCCACTGTACATTTGAAAGAAACCTGTGAACCATTTCAATAGCATTTTTCCAAATGTAGACCGAGTTGTGATGCAGATGTATAGAGTAATGAAAAAGGAATCTGCTTGAATTCTAGGCTTGTTCTACAGTTTATACAGAAATAGCAGCTTTCTGCTCCTACAAAAGGATTGCTGGGATGGGAGACTCAATAGGAGACCAGTTTTTCAAACTTATGCACTGACAGTAGGATTTTTTGAAAGGCAGGTGAAAGAGGAAGTAGCACCACATACAGAAAGACTACTTTTCTTGAGACTTTGTTTCAGTTAACAGAGTTTGCTGATATTCACTCAATATCCACTGACCCACCTCTAAAAGGCCTTATTTTCAGACTACTGTCCAAGTTTTCTCCTCACACCCAACATAATTTCATCAAGCTCCAAATCTCTCTACCAGCAACTGTAGAGTAATGTATTGTAGGAGACCCTACGACACAGCCTGCAGGTTTTGGCAATGTTTTCTCTGAGTAGTCAGTGCTCAATGTTGTGCAACATTTAGAGGAAAACTATAACATTGCTTTCTTCTGTGTGTGTCTCTATGTGTATACACTGGGCCACAACAGTTGGAAAGCCATTATTCTGTGGGTTGTATGAATGTAGGAAGAAACTTGTAAGGCTTTTTTATAGTAAAGAAGACTTCATTCAAGGGGATACTATAGAGACCACTGAACTGAGGTCTTGCAATGGAAAAAAGGGACCAGGCTCCATTCTTAATGGAATGACAAATAGAGATCTATAGTCAGGTAACATCAGTGGGTGGAAAATTGCTAAGAGCATATATTTAGGGTAAAGGGAAATTCTGACTGAACTGATTTGACAAATTATTACTGAAGGCAGGCTCAAGTGACAAGTTATCAAGGATGAGAGATGTGGGATTTTGGTCAGATATTAGGATAAGGGATTGCCATCAAACTACCCCAGCAGGATTCATGGTAAAATTGGACTAGATAAGAAAAGCCAGCAGACTCAGGGTAGAGCCTAAGGTTAGGACAAGTAAGAAAGAGAACTCACAGAAACCTGACTTAAATTTGGTCAAAGTGCAGTTTTTGTCAATAATGATCTCTAAACCACAACTGGTTTTCATTCACAGTAGTGATATCAACTTTTTGTATTATTAAAAATAAAAGCATACTGGTTTAAAGAAAATCATTAGATCATAGTATAGGTAGTACATACCTTAAATTAAGAAGGTGGTATGGGAATGACAGTCCTTTTAAGAATATATATATATATATATATATATGCATAGCAAAATGGTGGTGGCCACTCAGATGTGACTGATGTGTCGCCAGTCCTCTATCTCATTGTTCAGCCAGTCTTAATCAGCTTAATCTGTATAATACAATACCATAAATTAAGTATTTTATGGACAACAGAATTATTTCTCAGATTTGGGGGCTGGAAGTTGAGTTTGTGGTGAGGACCCTCTTGAGGGTTGGAGACTGTCCACTTCCGGTTACACCTTCACGTGGAAAAAAATAGAGCACAAGGAAGTTCTCTCCTCACCCTTCTAAAATTGCTAATCCCATTGCTCTACATTCCTGACCTCAGCTAATCCCAATGATCTCCCCAAGACCCTACATGTCTTAATACCATCACAGTGGACAGAGTTACAGTTTCAACATCTAAATAGGGCAGGGGTAGGGCACATTCAGTTAGCAGTACCTGGCAACCAGAAGCTCTTGGTCTACTAAAAGCAGGGCTTGTAACTTGTCTCACAGATATCAATATCTCCACTTATCTGCAGGACACTTTGTTGATCTACAGCAAATGACCTATGGTCCATAGAGAGTGACATTACCTCTCTGAGGCTGTTTTTGTAAACTAAGAAAACCACAAGGAATGCCTCAATTCACGAGACTGCAAAATGTCTTTTTTAATTCATTAAAGTGGGTATCTGTTAAAACAATCACCTGTGAGCTTTCTACACTGTGTGTGTGGGGGGGTAGGGGTGTATGGGGGGGTTATTCACTGCTCTCCAGCTCATTTTGTAGATGGAGTCAATTATACTATATAATTCTTCATTTGCATTGCTTTGTCTCATCCTTACAGGGCTTTGTCATCAGCACATATTATAATTCTTTCAACAAGCAAAGGAAATGTCAGTCACTTGCAGCATTTGGGATCTACTCACCCCTGCAACCTGTCAGACCTCAGGCAAAAGACAAAAAATGCCCAAGGCTCAAAGCCCAGGCATAAAAAGAAAGTAGATGGCTTTAAGCCTGGGGTGTAAGGATGGGTCCTTAGAGCTAATATCTACATTAGCGATTCACTACCACCTTTGGTACCCTTAATCAGGCACTAGTTGTACTTCGTTACAATATCCTGACTTTGAGACTTTGGAAGAAAGCTGGGGGCAAGCCACTCCAGTGCACTGGATAAAGAAATAGCTTTCAGCAGCTAAGTGTGAATTGCACCTACCCAGAAGCTAACGCTAAAGCTGTAGCAGGGCTGACCCCCACGAGGCTGGGCTTTTCTTTGCCTGCAGAATCTTCTAAGACCAGGCTGCCCGAGAAGTCCGCCAAACACGCGGGCTCTCAGGCGACGCTTGAGGCGGCCCTAGAAGGCAGGTCACAGCCCTGCACCCAGAGCTATTCAGACAGAGAGACAACAAATAAAAATTTAAGGTCGTTCTCCGTAAAAACAGGCCTCGCACTCGAAGAGGGAGGCCTGGAGCGGAAGGCTAGCGTAGAAAGGAAAGGTGCGGACACCGCTTCAAGAAGCCGGGTTCATTCAAACCCGGAGGACAGCAAACCCCGCCTCCCCACGCCGCCGCCCGCTCAATCGCCAAGCGCTCCGGGCGTGAGCGCGCCCCGCGGGGAGCGGCTTGGAGCCGAGGAGGCGGTGGCAGAGGTGGTTTGGGCAGCCCCGCGCGGCGGATAGGCCCAGGCAAACAACACCCATTCCCCCTCCCCGTCGCTCCGCTCTACTCCCACTCGGCCCGGGCCACGCCCTGCTGCCACCGCCCCCTCGGGCAGCAGCTTTCCGCTCCGCAGCCCTGCCTCGGTCGGGGGCGGGAGGAGGCGGAGCCGCAGAGCCCCCCCTCCCCGCGACCCCCAGGAACTACGAGCCCCGACAGCCTTCGCGGCAGAAGCCCGCCCCCTTTCTCCCACCACTCAGCGCGCGTCAGCACGGGCACAGCCAATGGGAGCCCAGCCAGGGAAAAAGGGCGCCCGGGTCCGGATGCGCCTCAGGAAAGCCATGCTCGCTGCGCGGTGGGCAGCGGGCAGCTCGGTCTGCGTACCAAGCCTTTCGGGGTTTGTGCGCCTCTAAGTCTACCCGTCTTGCTTTCCTTCAGTGATAGCCCTACTTTTTCCTTCAGTGGCCACTTGGAGGGCTGCTGGAGAGGGGTTCTGAGTGGAGGGCGCTGGGAAATGAGGAGGGGGCGGGATATCCTGAGACAACAAGTTTGGGTGTATGGAGGGCCTACCGGCAGCGCGCTGAGCCAGGACGACGAGAGAAAGAGCGCAAGGGGAGCCGAAGGAGGAAAAGAAGACCGGCCGAAAGAATAACCCGAGAAAGGGGGTGGAGAGAAGGCGGCCCCGGTGCCCCGGCCCCCGGCAGGTCGGCGGCCAATCCGCTGGGGGAAGGGGTGGAGAGTCGGCGGCTGCGGCGGAGAGAGGCCGAGGGGGGTGGGGAGTCGGCCCAGCTCGCGCCGCCCTGGCCCCGCCCCCGGCCCGCGCCGCCGCCCGCGCCGCGCGCCGCCGCTGTCAATCAAGGGCGAGTCACCCGGGCTCGGGCGGAGAGAGGAGCTGCTACGCCACAGCCCAGCGGCGGCCATTCGCGGAAAAAGAGGCAGAGCCTGTGCCAGCTACAGCCTCCTCCGAGCCACCGCGGGCGGGCGGGACCGGCCTCTCCTCCCGCCTCGCCCCCACCCCCACCCATCTCTATCCCAGTGTCTCCGTCTGAGGGTTTGTCCTGTTAATGCGGGATGAGCGGTACGTATTCTCCACCCCCCTCGGTCTCCTTCACCGCCTCCCTCCTCCCTCCCTCCCCAGACCCTGCTCGGTTCTCCCCCTCCCCCGGGGCCGCTGAGATGCTTTAAGGGGAGGAGGGAGGGAGGGAGTCAAGGGGAGGGAAGGAGGGCTGTGTTTTGTCTTAATGTCTGAGCGAGAACAACCTCCTTCTGGGTGTTGCTCTGGAGCCGATGGGTCGGGTTTCAAACCACGTTTTGTGATATCCCCCTCCTCCCTTCCCTCCTTCTCCCCCACTCGCTGCCGGTGTGCACAGATCGCGGGTTTATGGAGATTAATGTTCGGGGGGAGGGGGAAAAGGAGAGGGGGAAGGTGAATAATAATAATCCAGTAACCTGTTGTGTGTCTGTGTGTATGGGGGGGGTTGTTGCAGATCAGAAGAAGGAGGAGGAGGAGGAGGCGGCGGCAGCAGCGATGGCTACAGAAGGAGGGAAAACCTCTGAGCCAGAGAATAACAATAAAAAAACCAAAACCTCAGGCTCCCAGGTAAAAATAAGCATTAACAAATTCATCATAAAACATTAGGGGACAGAGGGAGTTATGTCCTTTAAATGCCCAGAAGTAAAGAAGAGGGGAAAAAAAAATGTTTTCCACTCAAAGCATCTTTGTGAGAGTGAGGAACTTAACTTGTAAATTCACGAAGATTTTACATATTTGAGGGTATAACTTTGTTTCTTATTACACAAGAAGCTCAAATTGTAAGGAAACTATTTTCCCAAGGGCATTTTGACCTGAGAATAACACTAAGTTTGGTAGGAATTTTCTTTTATATAAACTTCATATTGCAGTGAGTGCCTTCTTAATTCATATAGTTCTTACCTTCTTTTGTTCATATTTCTTTTTAATTTCTTCTACTTCCTGGATAAGTTCTAATATGTAGAGCTGTCAAAATAAATAACCCCCTCCCAACTACTGGCCTCCACTAAATCCACCCACTTTTTCCTCCCCTTTCCTTTACCATCTCATTTTGGGTAGGACTCTCAGCCCTCTCCTCTGGCTTTACTGGCAGCTACTTGCAGCAAAATAGGGACTCCTGGTGAAAATCAAGCAACTGGACAACAACAAATTATTATAGATCCAAGCCAAGGACTCGTGCAACTTCAAAATCAGCCACAACAGCTAGAACTGGTAACAACACAACTTGCTGGAAATGCTTGGCAACTTGTTGCCTCTACTCCTGCTTCAAAAGAAAATAACGTTTCTCAACCAGCTTCTAGTTCATCTAGTTCTTCCAGCAGTAATAACGGGAGTGCATCTCCTACAAAAACTAAATCAGGTAATTCTTCTACCCCTGGCCAATTTCAAGTAATACAAGTACAAAATCCAAGTGGTAGTGTACAGTACCAAGTGATTCCACAGCTTCAGGCAGTAGAAGGTCAGCAAATTCAAATCAATCCAACTAGTAGTTCATCTCTACAGGATTTGCAGGGTCAAATTCAGCTAATTTCTGCAGGTAATAATCAAGCTATACTCACAGCTGCTAACAGGACAGCTTCTGGGAATATTCTTGCTCAAAATCTGGCAAATCAGACAGTTCCAGTCCAAATTAGACCTGGTGTTTCCATACCACTTCAGCTACAGACCCTTCCTGGCACTCAGGCTCAAGTTGTAACAACCCTACCAATCAACATTGGAGGAGTGACTTTAGCTTTGCCTGTGATAAACAACGTAACTGCTGGAGGAGGGACTGGACAAGTTGGCCAGCCTGCTACTACTACTGACAGTGGGACTTCCAATGGGAATCAGTTAGCTTCCACACCCACAACCACCACTGCTTCGGCCAGTACTATGCCAGAATCTCCCTCCTCCTCCACTACGTGCACAACCACTGCATCAACATCTCTCACAAGCAGTGACACATTAGTGAGCTCTGCAGATACGGGCCAGTATGCAAGCACATCAGCCAGTAGTTCCGAACGCACCGTTGAAGAATCTCAAACACCTGCTGCTACTGAGTCTGAAGCCCAAAGCTCCAGTCAACTACAGTCTAATGGAATACAGAATACACAGGATCAGTCAAATTCTCTTCAACAAGTACAGATTGTAGGCCAGCCTATTTTACAACAGATCCAGATCCAACAGCCTCAGCAACAGATCATTCAGGCCATTCCGCCACAGTCCTTTCAGCTCCAGTCTGGGCAAACTATTCAGACCATCCAGCAGCAGCCTTTGCAGAATGTTCAACTTCAAGCAGTAAATCCGACTCAGGTGCTTATCAGGGCTCCAACTTTAACACCTTCAGGGCAAATCAGCTGGCAAACTGTACAGGTTCAAAATATTCAGAGTCTTTCAAATTTGCAAGTTCAGAATGCTGGGTTATCTCAACAATTAACCATTACCCCAGTGTCTTCAAGTGGTGGCACAACTCTTGCTCAGATTGCTCCTGTGGCTGTTGCTGGTGCCCCAATAACTTTGAATACTGCCCAGCTTGCATCAGTGCCTAACCTTCAGACAGTGAGCGTTGCCAACCTGGGTGCTGCAGGCGTTCAAGTGCAGGGAGTTCCAGTTACAATCACTAGTGTTGCAGGTAAGTTACATCTTTTTAAGTACTCTTTAAACAGTTTTTAGGAGTGCTCAATTACTGTTTTTCCTTGTTAGATCTTAGGTTTGGTATTACTCTCTGAAGTAGATAATCAGAAGGAATCAATACCAAACGAATATTACACCAGTGATTATAACTTAAAATCACGTGACCTGTACCTTTGGAAGGTTTTAGTATTAGATTTTATGTGTTAAATTTGTCAAATAGTTTAAAAAAATTATCCCATAGAACAAAGTTTTCTGATTAGAATCATAATTGTCTGCTGTAATTTAATAATCATATTTTAGTACACTGAATTTAAGAAACTAATCAAAGTGATTATAGCTTTTGTGGCAAAAGTTTATATTGGCATATAGTTGTCTTGAAATTTTAATTCTTCCACATAATAGGCTTTTTTTTGTAATTAGATGTTCTTCCATAGTTTAATCCTATTGCCCATGCTTTCGTGATTTATCTTACTGCATTTTAAAAGCTAGATAATTTGGGCTAAGAGGTGAAATTTTAATTTGCTACTTGCTTCACAGACTTAGTGTTTTGCTACAAGCAAGATTTACTCAGGATTGTGAATTAATTGTCCTTTACTGAAAAAGTTTTGTCTTATGGTCATAATATTATTTATAAATGTTGAGTGTGAGGTTGGTTGAAAGTATTTTAAAATGTAGACAGCAAAATGTCACAAATTTGAGCTAATTGTGGTAAGGTTATTTTTAAACCAATTATAAAAGCAGTTGTTATTATGCGTATAAATAGATAGTTGTAACATACTAGGAAAACATGTCCTACCAACTATAATCTTTTGGGGACTAGTTTTATTGTACCTTACACCTTTTATTTTCTGGTGATTATTTTCATTGATTCTGACTTGGTAAAAACCTAGTTGTGGTTTTACTGCCATTGATACTTTCAGATCTTGATTAAATATTTCTGTTTTGATAATCTCAAGTCAGTTTATTAACTTTGAGTGGTCTTTTCTTGAAACAAGTTGAAAAAATACAGCAGTGTTCTTTTGTGGCTAATACCTAATACCTACAATTAATACTTAAAGTAGATGTACATATGTAAAAGTGAAGCTACCATATTGAGTCTACTGACTCAGAAGAACCTATATTGCATTTTTAAATAAATACCTACTACCTCTAGGTCAGTGCTATCCAATAGAACATTTGGTGATGGTAGAGATACTCTTTTTCTGTTCTGTTCACTATGCTAGCAACTAGCTACATGAATGTGGCTTTTGAGTGGTTAAAGTGTGGGTTGTGCAACTGAGGAACTGAATTTTAAACTTTATTTTACTTCAAGTAACTATGTGTCTAGGGCCTCTCATGTTAGCAACACAGTAATTTATTCCAAATTTTGAGTGATGGTTTTTCATCTACACTACAGCACAGTAAAATGAGATTCTTTCAGTTATAATCCTTAACTTTGTTACTATTTTTTAAACATTAGTAATAACTGGAGTATTTGGAAAGAGTATTTGGTAGATTGAATGGCGGTTTGCATTGTCAAATCACGTTGTTTAACATTTTAAGCATTGTGTATTCCTATTATGCATTCTTGAATTGTGATTAAGATAATTAAATAATTTATAATTTAAATTAGAAATAGTCAATTCTTCTGATGTCTTAATTATCACTTACAATCCAGAGGTTTTTTTCTTAACTTTTTTTTTAATTTAATTTTTTTTTCCTTGTTTCAAAACTTTTTTTTATCTTTTTTTTTTTTTTTATGGCCAGCTCAGCCTGCCCTGAGGGCAGGGCTGGCGCAGCATGTGGTGCCGGGGATTGAACCACGGTCCCTGCAGCTGGCCAAGCTTTCCTAAGCAGGCGCTTTAGACCACTGAGCCATCCTGCCAGGCTTCTTAACTTCTTAGGGTAAACAAAAGTTGTGATTGTCTAGCTTCTAGAATCACTTGAAGGATACAAATAGAGGTTTGAACTTTTGGGCTATAATTTTTAGAACACAAAGTTAAAGAATTTTCTTTTCAAATTTTCCAAGTGATGCTAAAACTTAAGTTTGAGAGTAGGAGTCTAATCAACAATAAACTCCAGATAGAATGTGGCAGAAGGTAGGTGCTAAACTAGTACTTAGGTGTCTCAGAGATTGCGTTTCACCAGAGAATACAACTTTTTGGTTTTTATTTCATTGGTATATATCGAGAAGCTTATTAAATATTGACTGTTTTAGATGTATATGGTTAATTCCTGTATTTTCATGTTTTTGTTTTTGTTTTTTACTTAAATAGTTTACGTAGTTTAGGCGCTCCACTTAAGTTTATGAGGAAAATTGAATTTAACAAACTTGAAATTGTTTTCTCCTGAAACTCAAATGTTTTGAATTCTATTGATGTTGTAAAAATGTTCTAGCAAATCATCTCAATGATTTTAAAAATTTTCAAGGATCAGAAACATTTATACAAGCTAATGTAATTTTAGGCCTGGTTATTCATAAATGACAAGTACCTTTTTAAATAATGTAGAAAAGTCACCGAAAAAGTAGCAGTTTGAAATTGATAGTAATGCCTGTGGAATAATAATAATGAAATGAAATTGCTCTGTTTTTATTAATTCTTTAAGCATTGTGTTTTTAAGATACAAAGAGTGAATATCAAGTTTTTTCTCCTAAGAAGGGTGAGAACAATTGCCTATGTATCAAAACAAATGTTGGAAATTCAGATCTGTTCCTTCATGCCCCTATTTACTTTTAAGTACTTCCCTCATTATTTTATGTTTTCCTTCCAGGAAAATAATACTGTTTAACTTATGGAGAAATAAATTTCTTAATATTCACAATTTTAAAAAATTCAGTTCCACTTTAATTAACAGTGACATATGTAAGTATGGATTTCAGTATATGTATACATTATGTAATCACCAGTCAGCATTATTGGCATATCAATCCCCTCAGACCTTCGTCATTTCTTTGTGTTGGGAATATTCAAAATATTTGTGCTACATATTTTGAAATAATTGTTGTCAACCATGGTTATTCTGCTGTGGTGTGGATATAACCTATACTCTAGAATATTAGAAGTTACTCCTACCTACTGACGTTATCCTTGTATCCATTAACATCTTTCGACCTCTCCTCCTCTCTGCTTTTCTTAGACTCTGGTAATCACTGTCGTTGCTATTCTTTCAAGGCAAGTTTTTAGAATCTACATGAGAGAACACACTCCTGACAGATAATTACCAAGTCACAGAGTGTACTGGCTAGCTGAAGGAAAGGACTAAAACTTCTCTACCATCCATCTTCAGTTTATTCTTCAGTGATTAGAGGAGATCTGGATGATATTGACAGAAAAAGAAAAAAGAATTGTGGAAAGCAAATTAAAACCAATTCTTACAAGCTTGGGAGCTACATACTTAATTTTATGAAATACAGACCTCTGTTCTTACAATCTTTTTCATTATTATTTATTTATTTGGTAAAGGGTCTTGCTATGTAGTTCAGACTCATAGTGATACTCCTGTCTCAGCCTCACCAGGACTGGGATTACAGGCATGCACCACCATGTTGTTTTGGGGGCCTGTACAGGCTGCCCAGAGTTCTGGAGCTGGCATGGTATGCAATACTGGGGATCAAACCCAGGTCCTCGTACTTGCCAGGCAGGTACTTAGATCACCAAGCTATCTCCCCAGCTCCATTGTAGCATTTAGTTGGAATAGTTGTAAGAACTAAATACATACACCTCAGTGTACTTTTTGTGTATTTATTGGGAGTTTTGAAGTTGACTTTAAATGTTGGTAAAGTAGGATGTTAAGCACAGAAGTAAAAAGCAATTGCAAGGGACAGCGAGACAGTTTTGCAGACTAAGCACCTGCTTAGGCAAGCACAAGAACCAGGGTTCGATCCTCTGTACCACATACCGCACTGGCCCTAACCCCGGGCAAGCTGAGCCAGCCACTGAGACCAGTGTGGAGTAAGACTGTAATCCCAATGCTGGGGGGCCTCTCACTACAAGTCTGAACTACATAGTGAGATCCTATGCCAAATACATTTAAAAAAAAACTAACTAATTGTACTTCTTGCTTAAGAACTTTAACTGAGTGATACAGATTTTGGTAAGAAGGAACTATGCAGGCTGCAGATATGACTTGGGTGGAGCCCCTGCCTAATATGTCTGAATCCCTGTGCCATGGCCAGTGTAGCTGTCAAACTTTCTAAGGTGAAGACTGAAGGAAGGGACAAGAAAATAAAAAAACAAGATACAGAAGGCTAGGATCAGGTGGAGCGCTCTTTCCTGTTGGCAAAAAGACATTGCCAGCTCCTTTTGTTAGTTTGATGTCAAGTGAAACCACTCTTCCTAACTTGTTTGCTTCTCATACCATGTGTTCTCAGGGCTGGTACACCTGTTTACCTTGGGTGTTTAGTGCCCGTAGGCATTCCTTGGGCACTCCATGCTCTCAGATGTTTCCCAGATTCTGGGCCCTGCACACTTGAATGATTTTCAGCTCATCCACTCCCGACATCTTTCCCTTTTCTGCTTTATAATTGCAGTGGATGGATATTCAGTTGAAGTTTGAGAAGCTGTGTTTGGAGGACTCTGCAGATGATTTTCTTTCTAGTCATTATTCTTTTCTGCTGAATGTTCGAGACCAAGTTAAAGTGAGACCTGAATTAAGATTATTTTTTTGCTATCCATCAAGATCAGTTAGTCTCAGGATTTACATTGGAACCAAGCATAGCAGCTTTCAGTTCTGTCACTTTCAGCCCTCACAATGAGTTACAGCCATTGCTTGACTAAGTTGCTTTCTGTGAAAGCTTGGGAGACTTCTCTTTCCTGGTGAGTCCTTAGGCACACTGTATACCATTGATTTCCTGCTGTGCAGTCCCACAAACTCCTTGGTCAGAAGTTTGGATAACTCACCAGAGTAGTGGACAGTCACTGAAAAGGTGTCCTCATGTCGTGGGTCTTCATTGACCTTGATGGGCTAGGGCGAAAATACTTGCCATTCTCTTAGCCCATCATTCTCATCGTTGGTCTCAAAGTCTCAAGTTATTGACTAACCACAGACAAGGTTAATGACATTGCATTATAATGGGAGCAGTAAATTTAAAGTAATAATTTTTATCTGAATATCAGACACTTTAAGATTCAAAGTAGAACCTTTACTTCCACTTCCCCATGAATGTTCTAGTAGTTGAATCCTTATGAAATGTTAGCAGATAAGTTGTATAATTTTACACAGAAAATTTGAAATTAAAAGCTGTGCGTAATATTTTAGCATGGCACTCAAGATGACATTTTGTAACATTTAAACTTATATTTTGATGTGATACTACTTTTTAAATCACTTATTTCTAATATATAAGAAACTAATACCTAATTTGTTCTTTAAAAGGATGTCACTGAAGTGTGACAATGTCTGGACTGCTTAATATCTAGGCATCTCTAAGTACAATGGTACATACATAGCACATGTCACATAAGTGTTGTTACTGTCTGGTGATTTCATGATAGCTTGACATGTACCTTCTATCACAAGCAGAGTACAAAATATAGGCAACTTTCTAAATCTGAGAGAGAAAATTTATCACCATAAACAGTCTTGTTTTACATTTAGAACATTTAATATTGTACAAGTTTAATAATCATCATAGCCATATGAAAACTTAATTTAATTTTGTACCAGAGAATCTTTAAACCAGAAAACCTTATTGTCTAGAAAACTTAATCTTTTAACAATGATCAGTGTAAACATATGAACATAATTTTTGAGCAATTTTTTGGGTTGCCTTCCCATAAAAAGCTATAGAAATTATTGGAGCTTCCTGTTAATGAACAAAGGCTGTGATAATTTTTCCCAGGCAGCTATTCATTCACTAAAAGGAGCCCTGACCAATAATTTTCCAAGCCAGAAGGGTTCCCATGTAGTTACCTTAACAAATTTTTGGTGACCTATGAGGAAACTAATTCTGATATCATACTGACTACCTGAATATCCAGATGGAAGCATCCTTTTTAAATTTATGACCTAAAATATTAAAAATAGAATCTAAAAATGCAAAAGAAAAAGGAAAAAAATAAAAAATTGTTGAATCAAAAAAACCAGCTGTTTACAGATAAGACAAATGTGCAGTCTTTATATATTGTATTCACATACACTCATAGGCAATCTGTATAATACTAGAATGTACTCAAATATATTTTTGACCAAATCAATTATAACCTTTTAATGTTTTAGAAGTTTGTATTTATAAATAGACTAGTCACAATTTTGTTGGCCAGATAGCAGAGATCTCTTAGAATTTGAAAATGATGAAATCTTTTATGTGTAAATAGTCTATATTTTTAGATTTTGTCTTAATACCTGCATTTTTTTTTTTTTTTTTTTTTTTTTTTTTTTTTTTTTTTTTTTTTTTTTTTTTTTTTTTTTTTTTTTTTTTTTTTTTTTTTTTTTTTTTTTTTTTTTT
>PVJA010004017.1:0-40591 GCA_004027025.1 Myocastor coypus | reverse complement strand
GTCACTTTCTTTAATTGGTCCCAGGTCAGGTTTAGCTCCATTCTTGTCTGTTGGCTGGGGCAGTCTCCAAAGCATCACTACCACAGAACAGAGCGTCAGCTTCTTGAGAGGTGGAACCAACTTCTTCTCTAAATCTAGGTCCATAGTACAGCCAGATGGCATGCCCTGGCACCCTGAAAGATTATTCATCCACTCCAATTAATCCCTTTTCGGACAGTGCTTGTGTTTGAGGCATGGTGCACTATACTGGAGCTGCCACACTGGACAGAAGGATCTCTTTCATTTGTTTTGCACTCTCCAACTTTCCACTCACATTCCCATTCCCAACTGCTTTCATTCAGCGTTTTCTGGGAAGATACAACCACAACCTGGACCCCACATTAACATTGGGCAGAGGACTTTCCATTGTCCAGGATGAAGATATTTCCAAAGGGTTCTTCCTCATTTCTTTTCTTTGGCCTGGCTGACTTGTCTTTCTACTGATGTAATTCTAACCCTAACAGTATTTTAGAAGTTGATAGTATACAGCGCCAAATGAAGTCTATTATTAGGTGTGAATTTTGTAGGGAAGGATTCATTTTGTTTCTGTAGTTGAATTTTGAACATATGATGAGCACATTCAACAGTTGCTTGACCGTAAGGGCTATATGGAATTTCCCTGGTAAAGGACCTGTGAAAAGTTTTGTGGAATGTTTGGAAAGCAGCACTCGTATAAGCTGGGCCATTATCAATCTTCAGTGTCTATGGGCAACCAAGGGTGCTAAAGGCGTCCAAACACTGGGTAATGACATGTTTAGTTGCTTCACTAGTATGGGAAGAAGCAAAAATAAATCCTGAGGAAGTATACTGAAATGTGGACCCAGCATAGAGAGACAAACTCAGAAATATGAATGATATTCATTTGCCAGAGGTGATTGGGATGTGACTCTTAGGGATTAAGCCCCATAGGGAGTAAAGGAAGATGTTATGCAGGAGGAACATTAATAGTTTGCTGAGTCTGTTCCAAGGTTAAAAGTTACTGTTAAAGGCAGAAGTTTTCTTTATGGAAGGTGGCATGTGAAGCAGAAACCTGTTCAACAGTATCTGAGGTATTAACAGTGACGGTAGCCAGCGATCTGTTGTAGCATTTCTCTCAGTGAAAGGCCCCAGCAATTGGGAATGGGAATGTAAATGGCAAGTTGGAGAGTGCGAAACAAATGAAAAAGATCCTTCTGTCCAGTGTGGCAGCTCTAGTTTAGTGCACTACACCTCAAACACAAGCATTGTCTGAAAAGGGATTAATTGGAGTGGATGAATAATCTTTCAAGGCCTATATAACAGCCTTTAATTCAGTCTTTTGTGTCAAAGAAAAACTGAATTCTGTGTTTAGACACAAGGTGTTCCCTTCTCGCCCTTCCACCTCTGGCTGCAGCTCCCTACTCCAGCCTAGGGGTTACATAGTTGTTCCCCCTTTCTAAGGCAGAGGCTTCTTGGCCTGAGGGCTTCCCTTGCTGCCCCTTGGCCTTGCTGTCTGACACCATTGCTTCCGTGGCAGTGGTAGGGGGTTAGTGTCTGCCTCACCACTGAGGATGGCTTCCATCTCCTGATTGGCTTCATTGGTCCTCCCCTCTCCAGGGGTCACCACAGTCACTGCTTCTGTAGCCACAGCTCAAATTTTCCCCCTGGCTTTTCTCTTCTGTAGTTTAGGGAGCTGGGGCCCTCATGCCCCTGAGGTGAGTGTGGTCAAGTCATAGCCAAGCCAGCAGCTTAAGGTTCATGAAGTTCATAGTGGAGTTCCTGCCACAGTGTGTAGGAGGCAGGGCTGCTCTGACTTTTACCCCTTGCATCTCCTTGAGGATTAGTGAGCCTGAGGCTAAGGATCCTCTTTGCAGTGGGGCTGGTGGTAGCCCAGGCAGCTTACCCATGTGATACAACAAAATTTCAACTGAGAAGTCAGGAGTAGCCACTTTTGGCTTACTTAAGGTTATTGATTTTACCTTGGGTGACTATAAAATGGAAGTCACAGTGAAACATTCTTGTAGCAAGGTAAGGTTATCTTTGCCCTTCACCCTTCCTGATTTAGCAAAGTTAGAGGGTTTAAGCTTGGGGGAGAGAGAGGGATGGAGATGAGGCTGTTATTGTACTGGCCTTTTTTTGCTCAGGGCATAATTTTAGGATACTACTACAAGCCAAATCCTCTGTGGTCATTGAACAGGCATACAACCTTCAAGAAACTGTCTCTGATCAAGGTCCAAAAAGAAAAAAATAAACACAGGAATCAGTAATACAACTAACATTTCCATGTACATCTGTGATTCCTGAGATCTTGTTTGTCCCATTTTTACACTTGAGACAGGCTCAGTGTTGATATTCATGAGTCAATATTGAGGATATTAGTATACTTCTGGACTCAGTATCTTTTTGTGTGCACACTAGAAGTTTCCTTCTAGTTATGCATTTCTTCACACCTCATGTCCCTGTTTGGGTACTGAACTGCCAAATCAGCACAGTTCTCCAACTTCCATGGTGAGGACCATGAAGAGTGGCGAGAAGGTGAAGAAATGAAGACAAGATGTGGAAGGCTGGGATCAAGTGGAGCTCTTTTTGTTTGGCAAAAAGATCTGCTCAGTGTTCAGTGACTGCAATGTTTTTGTATATGTAGCAGTTTGCTGTCAGGTGAAACCACTATACCTAACAAATAACTCACTTTACCCCTGGTGTTCTTGGGGCTGGAACACCTGTTCACCTCGGGCAGCAGTTCTCAACCTGTGGGTCTTGACCCCAGCGAGGATCGAACGACCAAAATGCAGGGGTCACCTAAAGCCATTCTAAATCATAACTGTAGCAAAATTACCGTTTTGAAGCAGCCACCAAAATTTTTTTTTGGTTTGGGGTCACCACAACATGAGGAACTGTATTGTGGGGTCACAGCATTAGAAAGGTTGAGAACCACTGACCTAGGGTGTGCCACTCAGCTCCACATGTGCGAGGAGTCTCCAGCTCAGCCCTGGATTCATTTTTCTTCACTGCAAAAACTGAACTAATCAAACCAGCTAACTGACCAAGACTTTTTACAGTATCTGTCAGTTGCCAAAGAGTCCCAAATAAAGTAAATTTTAGGAGTTAAGTCTCCTTAGTTAAAAGACTTTACAGTTTATAGGGATTCTTAATTTCTGTAGCTTCAAGTGGTTAACGGTTTGGCCTATTTTGGGCTGTAATTATCTCATATAGAAGTATTATGCAATAGGCCTTTTACTTGATTAATAGGTTTTTTTTGGGGGGTGGTCAATTTTAGTTGAAATTAACATTTTTCTGCTTACTTTCCCACAAGGGAAATCTAGAATTGGTGAGATGTTGCTGAAGCTTCAAGAACTTTATGGGATTCCTCTACTTCTGTAGAGAATTAAATTATGAAAACTAGAGATGTTCTCTGAAACCAGGTATAGGAAAGCCAGTTCTTCATTACTGGTAAAAATAGAAAGCAAAGAACATAATTGAAATTGATATTTAATTTACAAATGATCTTAATATCATTTAATGATAGTATCATTTAATCAACCTTTTTTGACCTTTTTCCTATAAAATTGACTTGAAGTTCAAAAGTTATGGTTTTCCTTTGCTATTTGTACATTGTGTTTATTTGAATTTTCCTAGTAGGCATCTTAAATTTATCTCTTTATGTAGTTATATCATATGGTTGTTCCTAACGTTAGACTTCTTTCTATAACTTTCTCTCAATTAATCTCTTGCTACTAGTATGGGTTGGAATGCATTGTAAGGTACTTTATCTTGTACCCTATACAAATGTTGAAGTTCTAAACTGCGAAGTTCGTTTTTTATGGAAAATGAAAAGTACTCAATGTGGAACATTAAGTTTTTTTAAAGGGCTGGTTTTGTGAGAATTTCAGAATGAGAAGAAAGCAAGTGAAAATAATTCTAATCGTTTGCTGTACAAATTCTAAATTAGAGCATGTAAGTGGAATACTATTTAAGGAGTATTTGGGCAGCTATAAAAGGAGGTTTGAAGGGCAAGCATAGTATCCCTCATCTGTGATCCTAGCTCCTGGAAGGCTGAGGTATATGCACATAGTGAGGACTGAAAATGAAGATCAACCTAGGTAGTTTAGGGAGACCATGTCTCAAGAAAGGAGGAAAAATAGGACTGAGGATTTAGTCCAGTATTGTAGTATTTGCTTTCAATGTGTAAGACCCTGGCTTCAATACGTCCTCAATACATTAAAAAAAAAAAAAAGTAATAAAACTTAGATTTTATTGTTTTTAATTTTTTTAAAGAATTTTTTAAATTTTATTTATTTCTTTTTCTTGTTTCAGAACCTTTGTTTGTTTATTCACTCATTTTTATGGCCGGCTCAGCCCGCCCCAAGGGCAGGGCTGGCGTAGCATGTGGTACCGGGGATCAAACCGCAGTCCCTGAAGCCACCCAAGCTGTCCCAAGCAGGCGCTTTAGACCACTGAGCCATCCCGCCAGGCCCCAAAACTTAGATTTTAAAGCTAGGTTGAAAGTGTTAATGTTTAATTGTTTGATCAGTCTTATATATCTATCTGTCTAAACTGATCTGATGATGAAAATATGTAATATAGCCATTGTTAAATTTAAATAATAATAACAAATTTTTTAAAAAGCTAGGTTTTAGAGAAAATAGAAAAAGAATCATGATCAGAAAAGAACATGAGGGTATTATGTGTAGGTCTCACAGAAGCAGATTTACAATAGGAAACCATTTTGGTTGGGAAGGTGTGACCTTTTGGTATGTTCCTAGAGTATTTATAGAGGCATTTTATTTTACAGTTTTAAGTAAAAGCAGAAATATGGGTCAGGTTCTCCGTTGCTCTAAGTCCTTGGAGATGAACTCATCTGATAACGTAAGACATGTGATATGATTTTCCATACTCCTCTGATTTGGGGTAGTAACCATGCATGTCATTTTACTACCCCTTGAAAGAGCAGATACTCAAAGGAAACCAGTTGCTTATGTGTGTATGTACATAGTGAGATAAAGACTTAATGAAATAAGTTACTAAGATAACTTAAAATAATTGAGCCTCTTGTTCCCACCCTCATTCTTTCCTGTAATTCATATATGAAGAACCTGAAGCCCAGAAAAGTTGAATGATGTTCTTGTATTTTATGGCAAACTGAGGGCCAGAAATAATTGACTTCAACTGTAGTTGTCTTTCTAGTGTATTTCTGTGTTTGTTTTCCAAACTTTTTCCTAGCAATGGAGAAAGTGTAGCTGAAGTTTAGGAGTCAAAGACAAGCTACCGGGGTTTGTCTCCTTACACAGTGGATGTCCCTTGTCTTTCCTGGAATAGTCACCCTTTGTATATTTTTAAAATATACAAACAGGCCCGGTGGGATGGTTCAGGGGTCTAAAAGCTCTTGCTTAGGAAAGCTTGGGCGGCTGCAGGGACCGCGGTTCCATCCCCGGCACCACATGCTGCGCCAGCCCTGCTCTCAGGGCAGGCTGAGCCGGCCATAAAAATAAATAAACACACAAATAAAATATACAAACATATATAGATATAGATATAGATATATAGATATATCTATCTATATATACAGATATATATATAGATAGATATATCTATATATATATACAGATATATATAGATATAGATATAGATATAGATATAATTTCTCCCCCCCATCCCAGGAACTGGAGATTGAACTTAGGTCCTTGCGCTTGCTAGGCAAGTGCTTACTCTACTGAGCTATCTCCCCAGCCCCATAAATACATGCTATCTATCTATCTATCTATCTATCTATCTATTTATTTATTTGGTATAGGGTCTCATTACACAGCTGGGACTCCTAGTGATCCTCCTGTCTCAGCCTCCCAGTGCTAGGATTACAGGTGTGTGCCACCACATCTGGTTTTGATTGCTGGCACTGTGTACCTGCAGTTTTGGGGCTAGCACAGCATGTAGTACCAGGGATTGAACTTGCTTGCCAGGCAATTGCTTAGACCATTGAGCTATCTCCTCAGCCCAATCCTTTGTATATAAAACACAATATAGGTGAAGAAAATAATTCTGTAGATCTCATAGTTACCATATTTAATGGTAGAACCTAAGCAATGTTTTTCTCTTTCAAAAGCAGCCATTACCAAAGTTTACTAAAGGTACTAGTAAAGTCTATATGTAGGTAAGGAAATGCTCAGGCAGTAGAGATGGATCTTTTCCCAACTGTAACCACAAGTGGATTTTTTTTTAAAAAAAAAAGTGTAACCATGGAGAAAAGAAACAAACATTTATACTGGGCTGGTGTTTATATTATGTGATTAAATTCCAGTATTTTTGTAAGGTAGGTAGTATGTCTGTTTTATAGATAATCTTACTGAGCTTTAATTTTTTCAAGAGAGTCTATGTGCCAGTAAAGGGGCTGGGGAGATAGCTCCGAGGCACAAGTGCCTGCTGGGCAAGTGCAAGGTCGTGAGTTCGAACCCTGGTCCTACCAAAAAAAAAAAAAAAAAAAAAAAAAAAAAAAAAAAAAAAGTATGTGCCAGTAAGTAGAGAACCATAATTTAAAGTCATCTCTGACGCCAGCGCTACTGCCAGTTCTACTATTGTTTGTGCTGCATAAGAAGCTACAATGCTACATCCACAGATACAGGCTATTTTTTACTCTTTTGTGTCTGATACAGATACTCAAATCCTAAAAAGGATAGGTGATTGGAAACCAAAGTATTGACTATAAAGTTAAGGTTTCTTCTGGCTCTAACAGTTGTCACTGTTAAAGTGCATTTACAGGGCCCGGCGGGATGGCTCAGTGGTCTAAAGCCCCTGCTTGGGAAAGCTTGGGCGGCTTCAGGGACCACAGTTCGATCCCCTGGCACCACATGCTGCGCCAGCCCTGCCCTTGGGGCGGGCTGAGCGGGCCATAAAAAAATGAGTGAATAAACAAAGGTTCTGCAACAAGAAAAAAATAAAATAAAATAAAAGCAGTCATCCTAAAAAAATAAAAAATAAAAAAGTAAAGTGCATTTACAGACAGTTACAACCAAACGTGGTTATTAAGCCAACGTAAATGTATGGAGATTCCCACATTAAGGTTAGACTTTAAAATATTGTATGTGGAAAACAAAAGGGACATAAGATTAAGAATGAAAGAGGGTGGGAATATGTAGCTCAGAGGTAGGATTTTTTTTTTTTTTTTCATGATCTGTAATCTGTTTAATACATTGCTGGATGTGTTATACTAATATGAGGTATGAACAAAATATATAGAGAATGTTCAAACTTTTAAAAATGCATTACATTAAAGGAAACATTGTCATTATTTCCCCCTCCAAATATCCCTGTACACATACAACTTGTTTTTAACATATTTAGCTCATCATTCTTGCCACTTTCTGAAGCACTTTTGGAAGTCCTCTTTTGAATGTGTCTTTATGAAATGTGATTAAAAAGTACAGTGAATGCTACTCCTGAGTCCCAGGTAATGGGCAGAGGTAGAATATTTTCCTAGCACACTTAAATTAAAGTTCTAGATTTGGTTTCCCCAGCCCCAAAAAGATACACCTATCAACCAGAAAGGTTTAGCTCTATGTAGAGGTTTACAGCTATAATCTGAACACTGGGAGGCTGAGGAAGGAGGATTACAAATTCAACCCTAAGCAGGGAAATTTGAAAGAAGTCTAAGGGATATATATAGCCCAATCTGTGGGCCCTAGGTTGAATTCCAAGTATTGCTAAATGATAAAGGAAAACAAAAAGAAACATTTTCAGAATGTCAAGAAAACAGAAATTGGGACTGGGGAGATAGCTCAGTAGAATAAAGGCTTCCCTAGAAAACACAAGGGCCTGAGTTCAATCCCTGGTCCTGCCAAAAAAAACAGAAATTTATAATCTCAGATTTTTAAAAATAGTTTAAACAGTATGTATGACTTTAAATCAAAGCAAAAGGGACACAGAGAAAAATTACCTATTATCAGCAGAAGACAGAGAAACAGTTTCACCGCTCTGTTTTTGTTTACTGGCAAGGAAAATGTAGTTCCAGTTAAAATATTTAGTGTTGTAACCCAGCATGAGGTATTTGTTCAGAGTAAGTGAAGAGATAAAGCCCATTTGAGTTTTGGGTTTGTTTGTTTTGTTTTTTTGTTTGTCTGTTTTAAGTTCTGATGATACTGATAATTGCTGTTTCGGGGCCAGAGGAAATAGCTTTAAAATTAAGCTATATGGGAAAAATAGCCAGAAAATTGAGCGTGAATGAGCACCTCAATTTTTCAAAATGCCCTAAACTTTAGACAAATGAACTTGGTGTTTTTAATGGTCTTTAAATGACTTATCAAATTGTTGGCCCCTGTACATTTAAAAATGAATTACAGGGTTTTTTGCAAGTGACTTGCTCAGAACCTAGATTCCTATCTTTAAGGTTTCCCAATGAGTACACCAGAAAAGTGCTACCAGCACAATGTATCTTAGTTTCAGTATTTCTAGTCATAACTTCTGAAAGGTTGTACAATTACATGAAAATTGTTAATTGTCCACCTTAGTAGTGGTCTCTGGTATTTTGGTATGAGATTCTATCATTTAGACAGTCCTGTGTAACTTTTTTTTTTTTTAATACTAGACTGAAAAATAGTCTTATTTACTGAATTTAAAAATGAGTCAAAACTAAGAGGTACTAATGTAACAGTAGGTAGTACTAAAATTCAGTGATGAACTGGATTGCTGGAGAGATAACTATAACTGATAAAAGCAGGTAGAAGTATATATCTATAGGACAAAAGCTGTAACTAGTTATTAGGAATTGTCACAATGATTAGAAGTGAAAGAAGCATTTTCTGAGCTTTGTGCTTGTGAGACTACTTTTGCAGTATTGTCCAAAGTACTGGGAAGCACATTTTAATTTTGATACTGACAAGCTAGCCGGCATATCAAAAAAGGATTCCTGAGATAAGGATTTTAGAAAATGTTTTGTAATAGCACTCATTCAAGAGTAGTTGTGTCTGTTATCAGTCTCTTTCCACTCAACAAGCCCAGGCCCTGACCAAGTATGCTAGGCAAGCACTCTTACTGAGCTAAATTGTTTAAGCTAGCCTCCATCTTGCTATCTTCCTGCCTCAGCCTCATGAATAATTGTGATTACAGGCATGAAGGACTATTCCTGGCCAACTGGGGATTCTTATCATTACATAAAAACAAAAGACAGTATAGACAGCTATCTTCAGGTATATGAAAGGCTGTTTTCTTCTTTGCTTTAAATTGTTTTATTTAGACCTAGAAAAACAGTATGTATGAACACTAGGGCTACACAATAATGGCATGATTATTTGAGTGACTGTTAGAACTATACCCCATAGAAGAATTTATTGTATTATATAGAAAACTTGATGAAGTGAACTGTAAGTTGTCTTTTAATTCTAAAAGTTAGCATTACGTGAATATTCAAATATATGAGTCTATACTGGATGTTGTTTTCCTGCATATGATTTCAGCACTCCACACGTCTTCCATAGAATTTCATGATTGAATAAGTAGGGCTGGGAGCACGGTTGAGTTAACATTTTTCTTATAATGAATATGAGTTCTGTGAGGCAGTGTATGTAATATTTTGTAAATCAGTGTGTTTCTGTTCTCTGTTACTCTGCTTGTGCTTCAGCTTGGTGAAAACCAAGGCATTAGTATTTCAAATACACATTTCAGTGCCCAACACTGAATTTGCAGATTTATCTCATTATCTCTTACATTTCTGACACTATCACTTGAGTATGAACAATGTGATTAGATTATCTTAAATGGGATTAGAGAACAGTTGGAAAATTTAGGATCATGAGACCAAACTTGGGGAAACACAACTTTAAATTTGTTAATGAATGATGTGGAATATGCAAACCCAAAATGTCTTCAGCGTATGTAGCACAGAGGTGTTTTAATTTAAACAAAGTATTTGAGACCCAAGAATCTTTTGAATAACAAAAGTAGTAATTGAGATATGAATAATTTTGTCTTAGGGATGGTAATAAAATTAATGAGAATATACCTGTTCTAAATGGATCCAGAAGTATGGTACATGTAGTGGGTTTATTTTTTATTGTACACACTGGTACTGAGAGGTTTTAGAGAACACAAGACTAGGAATTAAAATTTGTATTTTTCTTGAGTACTGTCCCCAGCTGCCAAATATTTTAATTGGGTCTTCATCTTTTTTTTTTTTTTTTTTTTTACAACATTTTGTTATGTAGTTCAGGCTTGCCTTGAATTTACTATGTAGCCAAGGTTGGCTTTGAACTTAATTTGCAGGGGTCCTTGTGTCATAGTCTCCCAAGTACAGATGTGGAGATTTTGGTTGTCTACCACCCATGGCCAGCTGCAAATCTCTTAAAACAGTTTTTTTTTTTAAACTTTATTTATTTATATTATGGCCAGCTCAACCTGCCCTGATGGTGGTGCTAGGGATTGAACCATGGTCTCTGCAGTTGCCTAAACTTGCCTAAACAGGCACTTTAGACCGCTGAACTAGCTCCTTGGCCCCCATCTTTTTTTTTTTTTTTTTTTTTTAATTTGTAAAGTGTGATATTTCTTCCCTTTTCACTTTTACAGAGTTGCACAGATCAGATAAATTTTAGATGGCTTTGACAGTTATAAAGAAAAATATGTATGGAGAGTGGTAAACTGGTAAAATCCCTACCTACTGACACTACTGACACCCACTAGAAGAATGCTAAACAGTAATGCCAGAAAGTGATTTTAGATAGATTAGCATGAATTATACATCAGAAGTAACTGAGAGTTTCGGATAAGAGGAATGTCAAAGTTTTGGTGATGCTAACCAAGGATGTGGGGACAGGAAAATCTGTAAGTAGAAAAGGGATAGCGTATTTCTGTGTAGTGGGAACTACATGTCTGCTCTGTGCTCAGCCTTTGTTGGGACTTCATAGTACTCAGCTGTCTTGTACATGATGCATATGTTGGGGAGATGAGGCTTTTACAAAAATGCATGAATCAAGTGTTTGTACTTAAGTACTAAGTTTTGAAGTATAGAAAACAAGTGTGTTTGGAGACTAGTGAGATTGGTGTATGTAGAAAACAAATAGGACTTTCTGTGGTCGATAGAACTTGAAATAGACTTCAAAGACTAGTTCCTAAAGTACACATTTGTGACTTTGGGAGTAGGAAGGTAAGGAGATGTTTCCAAGGTACTAACCGTGGGACAAGGTGGACAGGGACCAAAGATTGAAAAAGTATAAAGCCCCACATGGAGGCTTATGGATGATAGCTCATTCTGTGCTCCGTAGAGGTATAGAAGGGTCACTGAGTAGCTAAGCTTGTGCTTGCTATATAGTCTTCTTGGCTTCAGCCAGAGCAGTTGGATTTATTGAACTGTTCCCTAACATTTTAAGAAAAGCTTCTACCAAAAACAAAGCAAGAAAAAAAGAATAATTATTAAGTTCAGATAATCTGAGCATAGTGTATAGAGGGAATCAAGAATACTTGTGATACAAATGATATTTATTAGAGTTTTTCTAAATTTATTTATTTATGTTTTTCTTTTTATCAGGACTGGGAATTGAACTCAGGACCTCTCACTTGCCAGGCAGGCACTTATGCTACTGAGCTCTATTTTCCCTGTCAAGGCTTTCTAAGTGAAAGCCTGGAAAAGTTAGAAATTAGCTCTGCTAAAAGCATATTATTGAAGTAATTTAGTCATGTAGTCACAATGAACTCTAGAAAGTATATGACAATAAACAGTTACCAAATATGAAAACCCTTTAGTACCTAGAATGTTCATGTAAAAGAAATAGAGATTAGATAACATTAGATTTGTTTATTATCAAGCATGATAATAGAAAGTGACAAACTAAATACAAAGTGAGATGTTTTTCACTCTCATAGGATATGCAGGCTGTTGTTGCAGAAGATATTTCTTTGCTTCTAACACATTTTTAATGTTTTTTTGCAGTTTTAAAACTGAAATATGTATTTCATAAGATATAGTTTAATCAACAGATTTTTTTTTTTTTTTAATCATTGAGGTCCTGAGAATTGAGTACCAAGGCCTTTACACTGAGGTAACATCCGCAGCCTTCTTTAGTTTTTAAGACAGGGTCATATTAAGTTGTCCAGGGTGCAACTTGTGGTACTCCTGTCTCAGTACCTGAGTCCTGTGGCCCTCAGCACTCAGTCCAAGCCAGAGTACTAGGACTGCAGGTATATTTCTCTCTACAGTCACTTGTATCTTAGACTCAACGGAATATAAATTATGAAGTGTTGTTGAAGGCCATAGGAAAGAGCTAGTTTTGCTTGTGATTCTGGGAATGCTTTCATGGAGCAAGTGATAACTTGATCTTAACTTTGCCAAGTCAGAAGGGAGAAGAGTCCATTTCAGTTTTAGAATGGAATTATAAACTTCATTAGGTAGGGGCTGTGTCATGGAAGAAAATACAGGTAAAGAATTCATTTCACTATAGAATGAGATCAATAGATTGATAGAATACATTCAAGGTGCATATTGAAAGGGATGAGACGGTGATTAATAAAGTGAAATAAAGGGAATTTATACCTGATTGTTTTATGGATTTTGATATATAGTTGCAAGTGACAATTTTAGGAGTAGAGGGAGTATAGAGGAGAAATGGAAAGTATGTAAAGGTAAAAGTTGTCTCTGTCTCTTTGAAGTTTAAATGCCTGAATATATGGCCACCCAAAAGAGGTTTAGTATGGTTTTATAAGTAATGAGTCAAGTCACCATAGCTTTTTGTTTACAGAAGCAGAGCCGCTTTTGCACAGGAATATAGGAGCCAGATAGTGATCTATGCTGTGGTAAGTGGGTACCTGTGCCTGCTGTGTGGCTGTGGGAGGGGTAGAGAACGCTTGGTGAGATAAAGTCAAGAATGTCTTCATTAGGAGTTGAAGGAGGCAAAGGATAAAGAAAAAGAGGTGAATGTGATGCTATAAACCACTGTTAGAATGATTTATTAAAAATAGATTTCCCCAATACATTAATCTACACATCAACCAATTGAAATTTAAACTTCTGGTAGATATTTGTCATATGTGCTATAAATTATGAAAATATGCTTCTTGAAGCAGAAATCTGATTAAGAATTTGTGATTTTAGTTTTATAAAGTTAAAGTGTACTGTATTTCTATTTCTAGAATTCTTTTGCCTTTTGTCCTCATAAATAGGATGTTACTACCTATGTTGATTCTAATGGCAGGGCAGGTAAATGGTTTTAGCAACCCCTTGGTAGACTTTTTCTCTGTTTCATAGATCTCCACTGGCAGACTGTATCCATGAATTAAGTCAGTAAATAGATACTCAGCATTTATATTGTGCAGCTAGATGTATTCCTTGTGGGGTTAAATATTATGGGGATGAACTTCCATAGTGTTCTCCTAATATGGAAGGTAATTGCACACTTTTATTTCATGAATAAAACAAATGACAAAAGTGTACTTCTTTAGCCCTTATGGTGTGTTTTGGGTGATATTTACTGTATATTTATAGTATGCCAGATTGTATGCAGTATTTGATGTGGTGGCTTATTTAATCTTTGGAACATATTACAAGGTAAGTATTACATTAATCTATTCTTTCACTTGTAAAAACTGCAGTCTAAACTAAATAGCTTGCCCAATGCCACAGAGTAAATTATAGAATCAGGTCTGGTTCCAGAATACTAAATTTTAACCAATACATCTTGCTTCCTGTGTACTTCTGCTGTTTTTCTTTAGTATTTGTGGTCATCTAGGGGATTAATTAATTGCTTGCCTCATATGTCAGACAGTGTTTAAGAACTATATAATTCATTTACTTTTTGCACTTCGAGGAAGATGATGGTGGTGACCTCACTTTAGAGCATGAAAACCAAAACCTTCACAAGTTGCTTGACCAACATCATACAGTCAGTAAATTAGGAAGGCAGGAAATAAAAGATTTTTAAGGACTGGTCTAGTTGAATGAGAGTCTGTAATCTACTTTTGGTAAGCATAGTACTGTCGTATATTCAGTAAGATATGAATTCATGTATCTTTAGCTGAATGCTGTGGTCCTTTGACTCTCTGAGGGACAGGCAGTCATGGCACAGAGTGGCCATGGCAAAGTCGAGTACAACAAACTTTTATTTGGTAATTTTATGTTGGGAATTTGAGACTAACAAGAACATTTCATTGACTAAATATATAACACAAACTAATTTTGGGTAATGTTTTAAATATTCCAAGAATATCAGCCATATAGTAGTCATATTTCATTTTCATTAATAGGTGTAAGATCCAAGAAAGTATGTTTTGTTAAGTTTATTTTATTTTATTTTTGTCTTTTTGAGACAGGGTCTCACTATGCAGTTCTGGCTGGCCTTGAGCTCACTTTTGTAGCCCAGGCTGGTCTTGAACTCATACCGATCCTCCTGCCTCAGCCTCCCGAGTGCTGGGATTATAGGCGTGCGCCATGTTAAGTTTATACTTTATGAGAGTATGACATACCATTTTTAAGAATCATTCTCTGAAGGAAATAACATTAAGAATTGATTTGAGGGGCTGGGGAGATAGCTCCGAGGCACAAGTGCCTGCTGGGCACGAGGGGCTGGGGAGATAGCTCCGAGGCACAAGTGCCTGCTGGGCACAAGTGCAAGGTCGTGAGTTTGAACCCTGGTCCCACAAAAAAAAAAAAAAAAAGAATTGATTTGAAGTAAACTCAGACTCTTGAGAATTACATACATAGAATTTGTGCTCTTTAGCTAATACTGAGTGTCATTTTTATGTAACATTAGTTAAATTGACAGGGATGGTGTAATGAGTTTATTATTTTCTGCTGGATAAATAATAGGATGTATTTAGTACCTGCCACTATATATTTGACATTGTTTTCGATGTTGAATAAAACATGCTTGTCCGTCATTCATGGGGATTATACTTTATTCTAGGTAAGTTGCATTTTATCTCAGGTGTTTCTGGCTTCCTTGTTTTGAGTTTTTGTCTTTTGTGATACTGGAGCTTGAACTTGGGCCTTCACACATGCTAGTCAAATGCACTACCATTGGGTTCCATCACGAATGTATTATTTTTAGTGGAAGTGAATAGCAAGGTTCAGAAAATGTAAATTATTTGCCAGTGCTACAGAATTAATACATGAACATATTGAGGGAAAAATACCAGTCTATAGAGCTGTAAAACTCATCCTGTTCTTTCACCATAAACCTGAGGCGAAGATGATAGTTTCCATGAACAGTTTTTTAGATTGTCTTGGCTTTTTTAAATGTATTTAGAACAGGGTCTCATTACATAGGTGAAACTCATAGTGATCTTCCTGGATACATAGCGATCCCCCTGTTTTCAGCCTCCCAATGCTGAGATTACAGGGGCACACCACCATGCCCAGTCTTAATCACTGTTGTAGTATATCCCAGGGGTAGGTCTGGCACTGCACCCCAGGGATTGAACTCTGGTCCCTGTGTCTACCTAAGCAGGCTCTTTAGTCCACTGAGCTATCTAGCTGGCCCTCCCATTAACAGTTTTAAAATTGTGTTTTCCCTCCTTCCTTTTTTTTCTCCCTTTCTTTCCCTCCTCCCCCTCTCACTTTCTGCCTTTATCCTTTCCTCCTTCCCTCTACCTTTCTCTCTTCCCTTTCTCCCTCTTTTCTTTCCTTCCTTCTCTTCTTCTCTCCTTCCCCTTCTTCCCTTCTTCCTGTTTCCCCAAAGAATTGAAGACCAATTTACATTTTCAAAACTTGATATGCCAACATACATTCATGTATACACAAATGGAATAACTTTAGCCTGTATTTCCAAAACACATAGTTAAGTTAGTCTCTTCTGTGATGTAGAATTGTATAAATATACACAAATACATGTACATGAGTATGTAGGTATGCACACGTGTACATGTATTCATTTACTCATTGATATAATGAGGGGAAAAAACCTAAGTGGGGGTTCTAGTCAGTGCCTAGTCATCACCTCCCTTGGACTCCTACCTTGTTTTACAATTAAGGATCTCTTCCCTTGAAATACTTACAAAAATATACAGCTCTTCACACTCTCACCATATCCTAAGCCTCCAAGAAAACTTGGTATTCAGAGGGATTTCAGGACTTTTTAAAGGGTCTTTTGGCAGCTATCTACAGTGGCATTGCTAAATATGCATAATTTTCAAAATGGAAGGCAGATGTTTCATTCTTTAAGCAGCCAGTGATAAGCAGAGGTAACTGACATTCTTAAGAGTTCTGTGCTGTGCTGGGAACCAAGTTTTCTTTGCTGTTAAATTGTGTAGTCTTTGGAAATAGGGTATTTTTTTTTTCTTTTGTATAAATGCTGTGGGCAATGTATAGTGTTGTAAAATGAAATCATTGATGTGCTTTTATTTTGTGTGAAAATACTGTAATTTTAAGCGTAAATGGACAAAGACCAAAAGACCAGGTGTTTTTTTTTAAAATGTATTTGGTATAGGGTCTCACAAGTAGCTCAGACTGATAGTGATGCTCCTGATTCAGACTCCTCAGCGCTGGGATTGCAGGTGTGTGCCACCACACCCAGACTCAGTGGCCAGCTCAGCATGGCCAGAGTGGTATGCAGTACTGGGAATTGAATCCTGGGATAAAAACCAGATTGAGCTCAGTTTTATTTCAGTAATCCAAGAAGAAAATTCAAGAAAAATATCATTACTAGTACTGCTAGGCTTTAGTTTTTGTTTCACTGAAGATTAAACACAGGGCCTTGCACATGCTAGGAAAGTGTTCTAACAATGAGCTGCAGCCCCAAACTCATCTTTACTTTGGGTCAGAATTTCACTAAGTTGCCCAAGTTGGCCTTAAATGTAAGTGTCTCTGGTCACTGTCTCCTAAGTAGTTGGAATTATAGGCATGTACATGCACTCCCTTACCTACTAGTACTGGTAGTTTTGTTTTGTTTTGTTTTGTTTTAGGGAAGGTTCTACAGGGTATTCAGGTCTCACTACTAGACTGGACTCATAGTGATTCACCTGTTTACAGCCTCCCAAGAGCAGAGATTACAGGCACATGCCACCATGCCCAGTCTCAGTACTGGTAGTTTTAAAATCAGTTACTTTTGGAAATTAAACTGTGAATGAATATCAGTTTTTTTAATGCAAGGTTTTTTGAGTCTAATGCTGTTCTCTCCTTAAAGGATCAGTCTCGAGGTTGCAGTTATTAATAAGAATTAACAGAGTTGTTTTAGAAAATGCTTCCTTTACAGGCATCCTTATAACTAGGCATGTGCCTACCCTTAAGCAACAACAAAGATGGGGACTAAGGCCCCAAAACCTTGAGCACTTAGTTTACCATCTGGGTCTCATTTGACTACTCAGAATACTCTTGGGAGCAGGTACAGACATTGAAGATGTCTCCTCAGAGACCAGCTGCCCTGCAAAGCCAATATCCCTGTGTGCCATAGGGATAGCTTTGCAGAGAGCTCTCCAGGCTAGCTCACACTAGCCTGTCCAGTAAACACTCCCTAATCTTCAAACCATGGTCCGTGCTGCCTTCTTGCTCTTTTCAGTAACCTATTTCATTACCTTAGTGCCTCATAAATTCTATTTCTACTAATCTTGCCCCACAGAAAATAGTTGCAATATCTAAAAGTTTAAAAAGTAAGGCAGAAAAGCGAAGCTTTGTCTCTCAGAGAAGAAATTTATTCTAGAAGATGAAAGTCATAGAGATTTTGTTGTCCAAGAAGTTTGATAATAGCAAATAACAAATCTGTTACTTCATATAATTAACCATTTTTTTCCTGAGAATACTTAATGTCTGTTCCCTACAAGCAATTTAAAATATATTTGTCTTGAGTATTTTGTAGGCTAACCTAAATTTATAGGAACACTTTTAAAAATTTAATTAACTATGATTTTCAAGAAATAAGGGCTGTTTTGAAATAATGCCTTACATGAGGTTAGGTGAGGACTTGCACACTACTATTATAAGGAAGTTGAGAAGGAAACAAATTAGACCTTCACATACCAGTTACAAGTACTCTTAGTGAAGAGTTGTGTTTCATTAGTTTATAGACCTATTTGCTTCACACTGCACTCTTAGCAGACACTTGCAGCAAAGGTCATTGAACAGTTAATCTTTAGTAGCTAAGAATAGCTCACTATCTGTTTCTCCATAACTGTTCTATAGATTTCACTTAAAATGACTGAGTCATTATAGTGCTGATAAAAGTAGCAGGAAATAAGGAAAACAACTTCTTCTTCTTCTTCTTCTTCTTCTTCTTCTTCTTCTTCTTCTTCTTCTTCTTCTTCTTCTTCCTCTTCCTCTTCCTCTTCCTCTTCCTCTTCCTCTTCCTCTTCCTCTTCCTCTCCTCCTTCTCCTCCTCCTCCTCTTCTTCCTCCTCCTTCTTCTCCTTCTTCTCTCTCTTTTTTTTTCTTAATTAATTTATGACCAGCTCAGCCTGCAGTGCTGGGGTTTGAACTTCACTCCCTGCGGTTGCCTAAGCAAGTGCTTCAGAACTCAGCCATCTCACCGGCCCAGTCAGGGCTTTTCTAAAGATTAGGAGGACTACTACGTGTGAAAATGATCTGTAAATGCCAAAGAACTAAATAGATACAAATAATTATTAGTTAGTACTCACTTGCCCTTACTCTTCTAGATATGTGTATGTGTTTAGCATTTCAGTCCTATTTTATATTACATGGTGATTTTTCTATGTGTAATGTAGTGCCATGCTGGTAGTATATAGTGAGTACTGAATAAAATTCAGTGAAAATATTTTTGTTACTTAAATGAGTGTGTTAGCCATGTTGTTTTAGCTTATGTATTTTGATGGTTTTATGTCTCAGCCCTTGGTGACCCTGGAGGGACTGCCTCTCCAAGGTTTAGCCAGTTCCTAGAGACAAGTTAACAATTTTCTGCCGCTGTGATTGCCTAAAACAAAGCACTCTAGAACCCATTCCCCCAGTCACATCATTTATGAGGGTCTCACAATTTAGATCACTTTTCCTAGTCATTCCAGGGCCAAGTACCAGACAGCTAGTTACACCCAAGAGCTCTAAAATAATTTTATCACTAAGAAGTATTGTTAAATAATGTTAAAGTTTTTCTTGGAAATAATTTAGTTGAGATTGAGACTGGTATTGACATATATGTACGTAAGTACATATGTATATATGTGTGTACACATGCATGATTTTATATATATATATATATATATATATATATATATATATATATATATATATAGTTTGTTTATGGTGCTGGGACTCAAACTCGAGAATATCACCTATGCCAAACAAGCACTCTAACACTTGAGTTACATCCCAGTTCTGATTTTTTTTTTTAACCTTATTGAAAGACAGTCTTTATGCAACTTGCACAGATCATCTTTGGTTCAGGTCTTTTTATTTATAAGTGAAAAGACCTGAGGACATGTGGTTTACCCAAATTGAACTATTAGTTATTAGCAAAGTTTGAATAACGGGTTTAACTCCTTAAAGCTTAAATTGGTACTCAAGTGGTATATACAGTATAAGCATTTTATTAGATAATTATTATAGGCAAGTTTTACTTCTCCGCTACTCCAAAAAATAAGGTCTTAAAGATAATTTTGTTTTCTCCTATCCTGGATGGCAATGATTTGGTTGCTAAACTGATGTTTCACTATCTAGCAAAAGTAAATTTTAGAATGTTAATTTAAAATATATCTTATATACTAGTTTTAATAGTTGGACCCTGAAATTTTGTGTCCTAAATCTGTCTTGTTGTATTTTTAAATGATTAAGCTAGGTGCTTTATTATAAACATTTTCTAGCACTTGTACTCCTCGGTTAATTTGAGTTAACATAATCATGTTATAAACAGAGGTGAATGGGGAGAAATAATTCACTACAAAGATCACTGTGTTATAGTGATTTAAGAAATTTAGTGAGGGTTTAAAGGTATGTGTAGTTTTTGGCCTGTTGAGGCATAATATAAGAGTTTGAGGTTGAAACAGCTTTCTGTTGTGCTCTATATTGCTGGGCCCTTACATAATTAGTGGATCAAGTTTGGTTTCCCATATCTGAAAGACTAAAAGGAGAAATGTAGCCTGAGAGTGGTAGAATGCAGGTACTTATGATATATTTCCTGAGACAATTTCAATATAATCATTTTGAAATGAAAAACTAAGTTAAATGTGCTCTTCAGATACTTAAGCAGGGCATAACATATTGAGGAAGGATGTTAAATCTCATGACAGTCTTGTGCTACATATTAGCTTCTATGATTACATGTCACTTGTTCCCTAAGAAACCTGTAATTTCCTAATAAAATGTCTATTTATTATACTGAGTAAAGCATAGTAATTAACATACACAGTCTAGGAAAATTGAGCCTTGAAAAATCAAAATCTTTGAGCATAAATATGATACTCTAAGTGGAAGAATCTATACTTGACCTCATGTTATTATGGCTTGTGGTCAACTTGGATACACACTGACAATGTTATTTAAAATCTCCTTTAGGCTATATGTATAAGGTACCTGTGAAACATAGATGTACTTAATAAGTGGAGACCAATTGCTGTCCTATCCCCAAGATAAACTTATTATTGTATGTGTTCAAATAGCCTAAAATCCAAGCAATTTCACAAATCTAAAATACTCTGGTCCCAAACATTTCAGAAGAGATCCTCAATCTGTGTTTTGCTTATATAAGTAAGAACATTCACTTTTGTTTTCTTTTAGAATGACTCAAGATAAACAAGCCCAAATCATTTTTTAATCATGAATAGATCTCTGTCAATCCAAGCTGATGAAAAACACATTGAAGTTTTCCAAGGGATACCAAAACAAATCTGCAATAATAATTAAGCCATCCAGTGTGGTAAAGGAAGAAATTATATGACCATGGTCTATTACTGATTTTTTTCATTAGTTCTTTCACTTCATGTCATTTATTTCTTATGTGTAGCCATAAATCTTGGTTAAGTGCACATATATAGAAATATTCTTGAGCTATCTGAGCCCTGAGCAATTAATTAGTTAAATCACTAATTTCTAAAATAGTAAAATAGGTATTAAAGTCTTGGGTCTTTGGAGATTTATTGTGGTGAAACTTCACAAATAAATTATTCTTGAAAGTTTATGACTTCTTATAACTTTTGAATATATATACATATATCCTTTGTTTAAAAGGCTTAAACAGTGGTTCTTCTGTCACTGGAATTTATTCCTTCTCTGAATACCTCTGTAAATTATTTAGTGTATCTCACCAGGTTCTCAACTGGTTCTTCTCCCAAGATTTGTTTCTATAAGTAAGTTGTTTTCTTCTTTTTTGTGTGTTTTAGGGAAGGGTTGGTGTTCAGGGTCTCACTAGTAGAACAGACTCATAGTGATCCGCCTGTTTACAGCCTCCCAAGAGCTGGGATTACAGGTGCAAGCTACCATGCCCAGTCTCAATCACTGCCTCAGCACCACCTAGGGGTGGGGGCTTCAGGGCAGGCCTAGGGATTGAAACCCTGGCCCCTGCCTCCCACTTACAGATGTTCTTTTCTTTATCTTCTTGTTCTTATTTTTTTATAATCATAATGTGAATTCATCAGTTAAATGAATAAAACCTTTATCTGTGTTCTGAATTGCCATTGCAGAGTGCTAAACGTTTTTCAGTTGTCTTTTCCCCTGTGATGACTAGAATGGAATTCCCTACAATTGAAGATCCAGTCTCTTGTAGATTATATATCGGATTATGCAGGGTTATTTTAATGGTTTGAATGATTCTCCCTACATTTTTGGGATAAAATTGTGGCCAGTTCACCTACACTTGTAAGTAGAAAGCTAGTATTTCCGGGTTGCTCAATTTACTGTTGAGAGATGTGGCTTAAAATAGCCATCTATGGGGTGAGACTGCCCCATGACAGAATTACAGTGTTGGACTAGCCTCCCTTTGGCCCTACACTGTGCAACTATTTTAAGCTATAGCCCTAGGGACTGACAGGGCATACTGTACCCTGTTACCATTGAGTTCTACTTCCTTATTTACAGGGCTAGACAGATAAGCTGTAAACTTCTGTGGAATTAAGGTTATCATTATAATGTTTTGGGAGTTTTTATATGTACCTATACAATTATCAGATTTCATTAAATGAGTGTCATTGTAGAGGAAAAAATGACTAGAGGACCATAAACTTCTGTTTTATTTACATATTTCTAACATTTATTACTTGAGTGAACTACCTATCACACAGAAATTCAGAGTCATTTGATGACCACTCAATAAAGACTATGCTGGTTTTAGTGCCTAATTCTGTGATTTCTTTTACTCATATTCTCTGCTCTGGTGTCATATTGCTTTTTTTCCCTTATTTCTGATACACGCATTTTAATTGTTAGTATTACTGGGTGCTGAGTTTCTCTTTTTTCTCATTACTTACCACCTATAAACTGTATTTCTTTGTGATGATTTCTTGTATTCCTATTAAATACAACCATAGGTAAGGCAAAGTTCTGAGAGTATATGAAGGTGGTAGTCTGACTGCTGAAAGCTTTTTTGAACTCAGGACCTTGCACTTACCAGGCAAGCACTGAGACAGAATATTCATTAAGATAGACAAAATAGTGCATAAGAATTACATAGGAAAGGGGGCCATGGAGATAGCTCAGTGGAGTAAGTACTTCCCTAATATATGATAGCCAGAAATGAAAGTGAGATGAATAGTAAAAGATGGTGATATATTAAAAGCATGATAAAGTCACTGAGAACCAAGACAGAAATAAAAAGTTTTGTGAATTTTAGGAGGTTTAAATTGATTCCTTGAGGAAAGAAGAGCTCTAACAAACGTGAATAACAAAAGAAGGAAACAAGTACAAAAGAAACTTGGACTATGGTTTACATACTTAAGAAAGACTCAGTAGACTATATAAATTAGAGATTTTAAGGCAACATTATATTCGTGGCCTTGGTCCATGTCTATTTTTAGAATGATTGTGTCAGACCCGGGACAGGTGACATGTTATCAGAGTGATGTGTGAATATATATACTTTTGGAGAGATGGGAGAAGTTTCACTTAACAGTGTTTTAGTTTCAATAAGCCAGATATCAATTATAGGAAATCTGAACTGGAGGTCAATGTGTTATTTCAAGATTTTTTTTTAAAATGGCAGACTTTGATGCATAAACATAGAGAAAAACACATTAAGAATTTTTAAAGTTTCAGTGTGGATGACAGTGAGAATGATTATAGTACCACTGAAAGAAATAACATTCAAAAGGAGAACCTGCATATTTATGTATTAACTCAGAGGTAATAGTAAAATATTACCTTAGAAATGTTTGTATTTGAGTCTGAGAGTAAGTAAAGATGTGCAGTGTAGACTTGGAAGTCTTCTGTGTGAAGACTGATTGAAATTATATTGTATATGAAATGATAAGGTACAGTTTTTGAGTTGGAAAGACGAAAACTGAATTTTGGATAACATTCAGTGTTTGAGAACCGAGAAGAGAAATTCAAAACCCATCAGAAAGAGAACAGGACAATGCATCAACCCTTAGAGAAATTCAAGGTATTGTTGAATGTTGTAAAGATGACTTGGAGACCAAGTGAGTGCTGAGAAAAGTTTAGTGGCTTTGCATTTGAATCTTACAATAAACCTGAAAACTATGCTATATTGTTTAATATCATAGCTACCTTAAGGTAGACCTAAGATAACAAGTGCATTGCCTGAGTTGTATTAACCACATTTTTAGTGCTAATAGTTCTCTGTCCACCAGTATTGAATAGTACTGATATAGAGCATTTTTACCAACTGAAAGTTATAAAGGGTGATCTAAACATCTGATGTATGTTTAAATTTAAAATCATGTATTATGGTGAAAGAGATTGCCATTAATCCTTCTCAGTACTCCCTCTCATTTCAAACAGACTAATCCCATCATTGTTGGTGCTTTTTCAAGCAGTTCTAGACACTGAAGGTCTTTCAATGGATACCCCAGTGTCCCGAATGAAATTAAAAACATGTATGGTAATATCTGTCAGATAAAACTATCATATTATATCCTCATCTGCCTTATCCACCAAATTGGGCACCATGCAACTTCTGGCTCTTCCCCAAAGTAGAAAGTGATCTTAAAAGTTTTTAAGAAAATACATACCATATTGCTTGATCATAAATGTCCAGGAATGGGAATCCAAAACCTTTAAGCATTTAAATAGATGAGTAGAAGAAAATATGAAGTATAGAGGATAATTTGGAAAAGTTTGATGAAAAAATAAGAAGATGCAGAAAGTATCTTGGCTAATATAGAAAGGCATTGTGAGACTGTATTCATTTAACAATATTTAAGAAGAGCCTACTGTGTGCAAGTAAGGTACTGTGCTAGATATAGACACAATAGTTTTATGGAAGCCATGAAGACTATATAATTGAATAAGGCATGTTGAGTAGTTAAAAAGATTAGCTATGATATGATAGTGCTTCAAATTGAAACTGATCTTCTTTGAGAATATAACAGTGTGCTATATATAGCCAAGTAAAAAATTTATGAGGAAGGTTCTCTGGAGAATATGATATGGAATAATTCAAATAGGATGATAAGAAATTAGCCACATTAGCAGAGAAAGAATATTCAAGGAAGGATCCAATCCATATGGTAGTTTGATGTGATCAGGGAAATACAGAGTTTCATGTGCACCATCCAGAAGTATGGTAGCAAAATCTTCCCTTGTGATAATGAATATAAACTATATATCATGAAAGGAGAACCACAAGTAGAATATCAAGGTCAGATTTACACTATAGATTGCTCAGTGTGGACATTAGATCAAAAGAGGCTAATTTGTTTCAAGGAGGTTGATTCTGTAAGAAGACAAACTATGAAGAAGGAAGGATTCGAGAGAGCAGAGGAATAGCTGGTATTTGTCAGGGATAGCAGATTATAGGAAATGAAATCAAACACAGGTAGAGGTGCTTCAGAGGTGAGATTTTTAAAACATTGAGTCAGCATTGAAAGAATTATGCAGATGCTGGTGATGCAAAGGAGAATGAGGAGACTTTGGATGACTTAGTCTTCTTAGTAAATGAGAAGGCAAAGTTGTGTACCAAGTGTAAAGTGCAAGGAAATGGGGTTGAAGGTTTGAGTCAGGTAGAAACTGGAGTAGCCAGTGAAGGAATTTAGTGTATACGCATATATGTTGTTAGAATAGGGTGGATGAAAGGATATCTGGCAACAGTGATAGGCTAGGCAGTGTTAAATTTTAGGGATTTATAGATGGTTGTAACTTTTCCCCTTTGGTGTTTGGCAGCCTAAGAATATGAGGAAATGGATAGTAGGAGTTATCAATGTGTGTGGCAGAAGTTCAGTGAGGCAGGGATACCAGTAAAACTAGGATTTGCTCAGTTGGGAATGTGTGTCCAGTAGAGAACAAAGTGAGGATAAAAACGTTCACAGTGTTGAGAATAAGAGTGGCATAAGGTTAAATGACTACTAAACCTGACTACTAAATAGTTTCAATTGAGACAATTTGAGCTGGGGTTCTGTTTGTGGGAGGCATCTTGAATCTAGAAATGATATTCCTTTCTAAATTTGACTCCCCTTCTGGATCCCTGTGTTTCATTTAAAGCCTTGTCATCCTCCTTGCTACCCAGGTAAGAAGCCTTACAGAACCATTTGACCTCCATAACTTAATCAGTTTTTTTTTTTTAAACAAAGTTTATAGTTTTATGTCTGAACTAAACAGACCTTGACTGGATTTTTTATTTTGCCACTTAGATCTTGATCAGTTGTTTCTGTTTATATCTGAGCATCCTTATCTGTAAAATGGCAATACTCATGCTACCTGCATGGGATATGTATAGCGTTTTGCACAGTGCTTAGAGCACAGAAAAGTTTTACTAAGTGTTGGCAACAACTTATTTTACTAATTATTAATTATCCATATTATAATTTATATCATTAATATGTATGTTGTTATAAGAATACAATATACATTAAAGTAAGAATTGCAATAAAAGACACATTGTCATCAATCTCCTTTATTTCAAACAATCCCCTCCTTGCCATGTTCTAAAGCAGTTGTAGAGATCTACTTTACCAGTGTCTTTAGTTGTGCTGTCAGGTTTGCCTTCATGTCCTAAACTGATTCAAAATGTTTATCTTTCATTGTCATTTTGGCTTTGGGAAAGAGCCAGAAGTCACATGGTGCCAGATTTGGTGATTAAGATGAAGATACACCATAACGTTTTCATTTGACAGAAATTACCGTAAATGTTTTTAATTGATTCACAATATCAGAGCAGCCACAAGACACTCAAAAACAACTTCCAGAACACCTTCAGAAAGTGACCAGAGCAATTGGATAACTGTGTCTGAAGTGAGAGTGAGCATTTTGAGAGAGATTATGGGCAATCTTTTCCTATAATAATTCTTTAAAATTTTTTCTTTAAACATTTATCATACATTTTCAATAAACATTCCATATCTAGTTCTTTTTTTTTTTTTTCTTGTTTCAGAACTTTTGTTTGTTTGTTTATTTATTTTTACATATCTGGTTCTTTAAAAAAAATTTTTTTTAATTGTTAGGACTCCTTTCAAGTCCGTATCATCTATAAGAGAAATTATTCAGATCTTTCTGGCATAGTATACTGAGAAGGATTTCCAGCAGCTCTTTACCCAGGAACTGTCAACAAGAGTATACTAACTGGGCATATTATTGCTTACTATCAGTGGCAGTTCCTGGAAGAAGTGAGAATAAATAGAAATAGCTAGAAATAAAGAAGGGGTATCTTAATTTTTTTTTTTTTTTTTTCTGACTGAGCTTTTCTATCCAACTCCTGCCTTACCTGCATAGTCCAACCATTTACAATCCCTAGCCCACAAGTAGAATAATGCAAATATTTGTGGTAACAGACTGATCTGAATACATTAACTGTAGGTGTTTTATGCTCTGTAAAAATTTTTTTTTAAGATTTTATTTATTTATTTGGTACAGGATGTCACTACACAGTTTAGACTCATAGTGGTCACCCTGTCTCAGCCTCCCCAGCACTGGGATTACAGGCATGCAGTACCACGCCAGTTTTGGTGGTCAGCAAGGTACGTCTGGGTTTCTGTGGCTAGCATGGCATGTGGTGCCAAGGATCAAACCTTGGTCTTTGTGCTTGTCAGACAGCCACTTAGACCACCAAACCCTTAAATCTCCAGCCTTCAAATTATTTTTAATATTATTGAAGTTTGTGTATGTATATGGTTCTTTGTATTTAAAATGGGTAGGTAATGGCATACTCCTTTAATTACAGCACACTCGGATACTATTTGAACGCAGCCTAGGCAACTTAGTAGGATCCTGTCTCAAATTTTTTTTTCCCAAAAGATTGAGTTTATAGTCCACTTTGAAGCCTTGGGTTTAATTCAGGAGGCAGGAAGACATAAAATGGTTAAGTTAGATGATTAAGTAAAATAGTTAATTTTCCTGTTTTAGTGTAGAGCTACATTTTGGTGGTCAGCAAGGTACAAATTATTTTTTATGAAGTTACAGAATAGCTAAGATTATGAGATGGGTTGTCTGAATCAGGGATGGGGATGGGAGGAGTGGCATGTACCCCAGTAAGCCCCATTCACTCCACTCCTCTGCCCTAGAAAGTTGGTTGAAAAGTTAAAGCCTGTCATATTTTTCAGGTCTGGCATGTTCCCTAAGGGGAGGACCTGTATTGAAGGCTCGGTCCTAGTTGGTGGTCCTAAGTAGAAACTTGAGGAACTAGGCCATATTTGGAGGAAGTAAGTCTTTCTAGGCATACCCTTGCAGGTTTATGGGCACCTTTTGTTCTGTCTGGTTCCTGGCCACCACAAGGTGAATGTTTTTCTTGCAAGTTTTCTGTCGTGATATTCTGCCTTCCCACCCGCCTAAAGCAATGGACTCCACTGACTATGGACTGAAATCTCTGAAATCGTGAGCCAGAGAAAACCTTTCCTCTAAATTGTTTTTCTCAAGGTATTTTATCTCAACGACAGAAATCGGACACAAGGTCTTTCTTGATCCATCCCTCCAGCTTGAAGGGGAATTTTTATTGTTTAGCACCTCACTTCCTTGACTTTTTCTCTCTAGCAATATGCTATATCAGGATTGTGCCTGCACATACATACTTTTCGCATTTGCTTTTATTCTTTCCACTTGTCAAGTTTTGTATCCTCCATGAAGTCTTCATTTTTTCTCTTTCACACTAAGTCACTACCCTGGGTACTGTGTAAGTATCTTACGTCCTTTTATTTTTCCTTTTTGGTTCTGGGATGAAACGAGTCCTTAAGCATAGGCGAGTACTGTACCACTGAGCTGCATCCACAGCCCTTATGTATGTTTTTGTTATCACACTTATTATAATTATGTTTCTTACAGGTAAGAGTTTCAGATCAGATCTTGTTTATTTTGCTAGCCATATTAAATAAGTAGCTACTCAAAAATTGTTTGTTGAATGAATAAATTTCACTTGTATGCTAGGTTCTTGTATTAACTTCCATTATTGTTTTGGAATAGATCCATTGTTTTTAGGCCTCTGCTGGGGCAGGGCAGGGAGTGGGCTGCAGCATGTCATGGTGGGAATATGTAGGATACCAAAACCATTTACCTCATAGCCAGTTTGCAACTGCCTCCCTCCAAAAAAAACAAAAGTAGAGGAAAGACCAGGATATCGTAGTCTCCAGGGACATGTCTCCAATTTCTAAAAGTTTCCTAACCTTTAAAGAGTCCACTACTTCTAAGTAGCAAACAAGGCTTTGATATGTGAGTCTTTGGATATATTTCAGATCGAAATCATAGTGTATCTCACTTAAAAATCAGGTGTTCAAAAGAAAGACTGAAGAGAAAAATTTTAATTCATTTAAAAATCAGGTCTTCAAAAGACAGAAGAGAAAAATTTTAATTTATAGGACAGTGTGACCCAAAAACATTATTTAAACTATAAGCTCTTCTAAACTGACTATTGTACCTACTTAATGAGACACTATTTGGTTTCAAATTATAGATACCCAGCTATTTATAACTAGTCCTGAAGTTTACCTGAAGTCATTGAGTATATTTCAGAAGTACACAGCATTTAATCATGCCTTCATATGTCATTTGCAAGAAAATGGCTTATACATAAGGCAAAGAAGTGTTTGTGTAATTACTAAGTATAATTTCCAAACCTAGAGTATTATTCTTTATGTTACTGTTATACCATGGAATCTCTCCTGTCATATGTGTCAGAGTTTATTTCAAGATTTGTTTTTGTTCTTTTGTTCTTTTGCAATGATTTTAATCTAGTTATGTACCTTAAAGTTCTTATAGGAATTCTAGAACTGTGCCATATTTTAAATTTTCATATATTCAGTTTTGATTATGGTTATTTATAGTGATGAATAAATCAGACTCATAAACATTAGTTGACTTATTCTTAGGCTGTATGGCTATCAAGCAGGCCATTTCCTCTGAATCGATAATTTATTTTCAAGTAGCTTGGTGAATTGTTTACTTTGTTTTTCAGTACTAAGGGTCTGTTTTTCATAGGACTGTAACCCGATATTACTATATCAAAAGTACTTGAAAATCTTTTTTTGGGGGGGCTGTTTCTTATCTGCAAAATGAAAGTGTTACTTCAGAGGTATTAAATACTAAAAGAATCAAACCAGGTGTAGTTGAACGTTATTCACAGAGAATAATTCACAATGAGTTTCATTGTCATTTTTCATTTAACTACATAGATGCTGGGCAAGAATATTTCCTTTGATTTTAATATATATATTTAAAATTTACATGCCATATAAAATACTTTCAACAGATTTTTGACTAAGTCCTTAATAAGTACTAAAAGAAAAAATTTAATCCTTACATGTAAATGACCAAGTATATAAACACAATTCAAAAAGAACATTAAAGTGGCCAATAAATACTTTTAAAAATGTTCAACCTTGTTAGTATTCAAAGAAATACAGTTAAAAGCAGTAGTGAATTAAAAAAAAAAAAAAGCAGTAGTGAATTATTGAAGTCTTTTTTGTCTCTATTAGAGTTAGTGTATGAGAGCTAGAGATGTAGCTTATTAATAGAGTGCCTACCATTTGTAAATCCATGTTTATGTCTCCACCATTGCATAAGTAAATAAACTTAGTCTTGAACAATATCTGAAAATATTACTCTGTTAAAAAGAAGAATTTTAACTTTCAGTAAAACTAAAGCTCCCACTGACCATAGCTTAGTCTTAGATCCTTGTTTTAGAGGAAACTTTCTTGTTTTTTTACATATCCTTCAGACTTTTTGTCACGTCACAGTGTGTTGGTTACTTTTTCTCATTGCTGGGACAAAATACCCAACACACAAAATTAAGGGGGGAAAGTTTGTGGAGGTTTCAGTCCATACTTGGTTGGCTCCACAACAGAGTAACAACACATGGCAGAAGACAACAGTTCATGGAGCAGAAGATAGAAAAACAATAAAAGCAGCATAGAGCAAGCCTCTTTCTCTCCCTTATATTGTATTCAGGCTGCTCAACCCAGGGCAGGTGTAGTGCTCACACCCATAATCCCAGCATTGGAATGAATGAATATCAAAAACTCTAGAAGCCTACCTCAGGGCTGCATGAGGCCTTGGGGGAGCATCCAGACACAAACCATAGCACCTGTCATCAAGAGAAATATGTAGTATCATAGTGTAAACATATATCATCAAGTTGGATTATTTTCACATAATCCATTTTTAAAAAGATATATCTTAATACACATTTTTCTCATTTTTTGTATTGCTGTAAGACATCCCGTAAGCAACTGTTGCACAGCTATTTCAGTTCACAATTTAAGTTATTTCCCTTTTTTTAGTTTTATAATTTTTTATAATCTGTGGAAGAAAAGTTAAGTAGCCTGTATATGTAATGAAATTGCCAGGAAGGAGAGACATTTTACAAAGAGTGGTCTGGATACTTGGGCCACATTCAGGTAGCATTAAGGACTTGAGGGAAGTTTTACATATATGTGATGGGAGAAAGATCATGCTGGATAGACAGTCAAAGACTAGGACTTCGCTTAGTGTGTTGGGAATCCATAAGATTGAGATAAAGTAAGTCAGGGTAAGATGAAGTTTGGGAGTTTTAAGGGATGAATGGCTAGTTTATATAGAAATATATTCAATTTGCCATTGTACACAGCTTATAACTGTATGTAGTTTATACATTTATATTACTTATATAACTTAATGATTGTAGGCAAGTAGAAGGTCTTTGTCTGTTTCTGAATGAAGTGGGATATGGTACAAGTTTATAAGATGAAAAGTGCTGTGATCTGACTTTACATTCTAAAGTGATCCTGCTGATAACTGGAACTTCCAGAGGGTAGGGCAGTGGTGGCAGAGAGACCAGTTAGGGAGCTATTTGGTGGTCCAGCCAACGGAAATATGTCTCAGACAAAGATGTAAGCATTGGGGATCACGTAAAGGTGCTTGTATCTTGTCTCAATTTTGAAGGAGTCATAGTTAGTGATGGAATATGAAAGATAAGATTCATGTTAGGCCAGGTATGGAGGCTAGCACCTGTAATTCCAACACTCAGGAGGCTGAGGATGGAAGGATCATTGAGAGTTCAAAGCCAGAATGAACTACATGGGGGACCCTGTCTGAAAAACAGAAAACCAGGGGCTGGGGAGATAGCTCTGTGGTCTAAGCACCTGCCTGGCAAGCACAGGTGTTGTATGTTATGGGTTGGTACCAAAAGAAATAATGAGAAGACCCAATGAATATACTTTAGAGTTCTCACTGAGATTAGTCTCTTAAGTGAGCCCTAAGCCGGGGAAACTTCTCACATTTATTGAGGGCCACAGCTAAGGAATGTGCATAAGTAATTTGGTGCATATTGCCTTTTGGCATTCATCAACAGTTTTACATATCACTGGTTGGTAACTTCCCAGGTAAAGGAACAAAGAACAGATAGGGCACTGCCTCCAGAAATCTGTTACTGTCTTGTCTCCACCTTGCTGGAGTAACAAGGAACCAGCTTCCTTAGGGTCTATTCTGTGCCTCTTGCTCCCTCAATAAACTTCTGACTCATATCACTGCGACAGGGGTCTGGGTTCCATTTCCAGTACCATGTGTTGTGCCAGCCCTGGGTGCCAAACCAGCCACTGAAATCTGACATGGTGGACCACGCTTGTGATCCCAGCGCTGGGGAGGCTGATAGGAGGGTCACTGCAAGTCTGAGCTGCATAGCAAGACCCTATACCCCCCCAAAAAAATCAATAAAAATATTTTTAAAAATATATAAACTAAGAGGATAATTCCAGACTTTATCCTAAGAATTTGATTAGATAGAGCTATATACTTGTCTTAAACATAAATTCTGAGAAGTCAAATTTATTATTCTTTATTTGTCTTTCGTTGTTGGGGTCTTATTTAAGAAGATCCTTGGTCTGCCATATTTTCTTTTTTAGCTTTCTCAATGTTGAGGAACCACTGAGCACCCCCCCCACACACACACACACACACATGCCCTGAGATAGAATCTCCTTAAGTTTCCCTGACTGGATTCAAACTCGTGGTCCTCCTGCCTCAGCCTTCCAGAGTGCTGGAAACATCACTGCACCCAGTTTACATTTATCTCAGAAAACCTATACTTTACATTTGTAGTATGAGATTGATATCTAAACCCTCTCATCTTCTCTCTGCATACTGAGATAGCCAATAGTCTCAAGCCAAAATACTCTTATTTGAGGTATCATTTTTCTCACACTGTATATAAGTATACACACACATGTGTTTTAAACCATATATGCAGTCTTACTCTTTTCCAAAACCACTTTATTTTGCTGTTCTACATTTTCAAAATTGTCTTGGTTGATCTTTTGTATGCTCAGTGATAATCCTGTGGGAAGATTTTCAGTTTTTCATTTCACAAAATATTTTTAGGAAAATAAATGCATTATTACAATAGTAAATTTTTCCACTTACGAATATGCATTTCTTTTTTGTTCTAATCATTCTATCTTAGCAATTTTTTCCTCTCAAGAGCTCTCTCAGTTCTAATTAGTTTTCTCAGCTATTCATAGTTATTGTCGTGAATTGTTTGTGTTATAGATATAGAAGAAAACTGTTTGTGTTGATCTTATATTTGGTCATCTAACTGAAATGTCATGTGATTTTCTAGAGTTTTCTAAAACAATAATTACATCTTTTTATGAATCATGACAGTTTTATTTCTTTATGCTACTGAATTGGCTTAAACGTAAGGAAAAACAAACTGTGAGAGGTAAGAGCAAGGATTCTATATTAGAAGCTATAGTGAGATAGCAATTTTTTCTTCATGATACTGGAGATTGAAGCCAGGATATTACACTTGCCTAACATATGTTCTGCCACTGAGCTGCTTTCTCAGCCCTATAACTTTTTAACCTATTAAATGTTTTTTTTTAATTCTTAGAGAATTTCTCTTGTGCATGAGATATAACAACATTCTCACATCTATTGGAAATGTAAATGTGTACAGCTCTTTATAGATACTTTATATACTTTATAACTTCATCATGCTTCATTTGGGCATTGTCTGGTCTCAAAAACTCCAGAGAACTATACTAGTCTATATGGAATGTTTCATGTTCTTTTATTTATTAAACCTGCCTTCTTGTCTCATTTATCTTGCAATTCTGTTGAAGTAAATGACCACTCATCTAGTGCATAAAGAAGAACAAGAAACAAGATTTTTTTCAGCAACCCATTCCAGGTCTCATTGGTACCTTGAAACCTAGTATCTTGCTGCTTAATCACCCTGCTGGCTAACTTCCCTATTTCAAAAAAAGAAACCAGAAGGAAAAAAGAGGAATAATAATAATTGCTTGGTTTATATATCTTTGAATGCTTTTCCCCTGGAAGTATAAAAGAAAGGACATCAGTCTGTCATAACATGTAGCTACAGTATCAGTTTTTAATTACTTTAATTTTTAATTGTTACATTTATAGTTATATGCTCCTATTAGTTGAACAGGTTAACTGGGTTAATTGGATTTACTATGCTGTTTCCATACACATATACATCATATACTGACTGTCCATCTGTCCTTTCTTTCTTACCCTTAGGTCTCTCTTCCCCTCCACCATTTTTAGTCCTTAAGGTCTGTGAATTTCTTTTGCTTCTTTTCCTCTCCCCTTGCACATCTCTGATGGCTGCTGTTCATTCTGTAGTACTTCTACAAGATTGATTTACTTGTGTGAAAACATGTGGCACTTGTCTTTCGCTACTTGACTTAATTCAGGTTAACATTCTCCAGTTTCATCCAGGTTGCTGCAGATGACCCGATTCCACTCTCTTCATGGTTTAATCATATTCCATTATGTAGATAGTGTTATGCTTTGTATCTAGCTGTCCCCACAAAGCCTCATGCAGTCATAGGGCAGTGTCTAGAATTTGTGATTAATTCATGATCCAATGCTGGGATTATGGGTGTAAGCGCTATTCCCACTCTGGGGTGGGTAATCTACATTACAGTGTGAAGAGGGGAAAAAGGCTTTGTATTAGCCACAGCTGTTGTCCCTCTCTTTGCTCTTTGTTGTTTTCCAATGCCATGAACAGCTGCCTCCTGCCTTGCGCTACTTTGCCCTACAGCCAGCTGAGTACAGACTGAAACCTCCACTGTGAGCTGAGCTAAATGAACCTTTCCTACTACGTTAATTCTGGGTGTAGGGTATTTATCCCAGCAATAAGAGAAAAGTGAGACATACAGCATTTTAAATTAGACTCGCATATGCAAACATCACAGTCTCCTTAGTGTGAGAACCTGGAAGAGAAAATTGTATCTGAACGGTACAGTAGACACTGGGAAAAGGGAATGAACTTGTTCAAAAGGGCAGTTTTACTGAGTTGAGAAGGAAAGGAGAGGGAGTGGGCAAGAGATATATTTATGTATCTAAACAGGAGGTTTGGACAGTTGTACTCTGGATTTCTGTTGGTCTATAGAAAGGAGCCAATAACAGTTTGTGTCCTTTTTTCAGTTATTTTTCCTTTTTCTCCTCTTAATTTCTTTCTTTCTTTCTTTTTTTTTTTGTCTTTTTGAGATAGGGTCTTGCTATGCAGTTGAGGCTGGCCTTGAGCTCACTTTTGTAGCCTAGGCTGGTCTCGAACTCGCACCAATCCTCCTGCCTCAGCCTCCCGAGTGCTGGGATTACAGGCATGCGCCACCACGCCCAGCTTTAATTTCTTATATATTTCTTTTCTTCCCATTCTGCCTGCATATATCAGGTAATATGAGCACTTCCAACTGTATTACAAGAAATGCTGTGAAATATTCATATATTTGGTTAAGTGAAATTCTGTGTCACTTACAATTTTTCAGTTTTAATTTGATATTATTCTTGCTTTATAAAGAGCATAATATAAAGAGCATAAATTACTTTCCTTTCAGATAAGAGCTAGAAATAGCTGCATATATAGAAGTAGCTTCATATATATTGGTTATATAATCTAGCTGTTTCTTTATAATTTAAGCTTTTTCCTATGCTTTTTAAAAATGGTAGCCCTACTTTTCCTGACAAACATAACTACCAATGGTCTCATGAGGGCATATGTTATTCTTTAGTCATACTATACCCAATTCTTATTTTTAAAAGTTATACTTCAAAGGAAATCTTTATACACTTATAACATTGGCACAGTAAAAAACAAAACAAAACGAAACAAAAACCTGTTATCACATGAGCCAATACTGGTTCTCATTGCTGATTCAAAATATCTGGCACTGAGAATTAAAGGAGAAAAGCTTTAATTGACTCATGGATTGTACAAATTTTATTCCATAATTTGCTGGTTCCATGCCAATGGCATGGCAGACAAGCCTCACAGAGGAAAAACAGTTCATGGTGGGCAGAAGGCAGTAAAGCCATAGTGGGGCTTCAACAGTGTCTTTCTTTTTTTTTTTTTTTTTTTTTTTTTTTTTTTTTTTTTTTTTTTTTTTTTTTTTTTTTTTTTTTTTTTTGGTGGGACCAGGGTTCAAACTCACAACCTTGCACTTGCCCAGCAGGCACTTGTGCCTTGGAGCTATCTCCCCAGCCCCTCAACAGTGTCTTTCTACCCCTTTTATCCAGACCTTTTAAGACAAGTAGCACTCATGTGCTTAATTCTAACTTCCTTGAGCCTAGCATTCTATGATGAATCAATTTCAGCATCAAGTTTTCTAGATGCAGCCACCTGAGAAAGCCCCACCTATGATCACACGAGGCTTTGCAGGGAAGATGTAGACAAAAGCCTTTACCCTCTTACTCTATAAAGAATGACTGTCATCAAGAAGTCAAATACTAATAAATGGTGGTAGGGAAAAAGAAACTCTTCTATATTGTTGGTGGGAGTATAGTATAACTATTATAGAAATCAGTGTGGGGATTCCACAAAAAGCTAAAATTAAAAATTTCACTCAACCCACCTCTCCCCTTTCTAGGTATCTTCATTAAAGGGTTAACGACATATTACAGTGATGCTTACATACCCCTGTTTATAGCAGCACAATTCGTAGTAGGTAGATTTTAGAAATGGCCTCTATGTTTCACAACAGATGAATGGTTAAAGAAAATGTGTTTATACACAATGGATACTACCTGCTATGAAGGATAAACTTGCTAAATTATTTGAGCAGTAAGTAAGAAGTAGATGAGGAAAATGGGTGATCTGTCTGACTCACAAATGGACTGCCTTTGAGAAATTTTAGTGGGAATGAATCTTTCCTTGTAGATAATAATGTTATGATACTCCTGAGATATGTTTGAGCAGAAAAGGTACAGATTTAGGAAACATTAGCTTAAGGATAGCAGTAAACATGAAAGTATATGGTTCAAATGAGTGAATGGCTCAGATATGATTTAAAGGAGAAGAGAATACCCTGGAGAATGCAATAGGAATTTTAGAAGAGAGAAGCATGCTAAAGAAGTTAAAGCCAGGGTGGGCAGAAAAGATGAAAGAATACTGATAGAAATAGTTACTAGTGAAACACAGTAACTAAGGCGAGCATTTCTGGAAGAGAATGGGATTAGTAACTCTCAGGAGTTGGCGTAAGAGCTAGTTGAAGGTATCTGTGGGTTTACCAAAACAGAAATTATTAGTTATTTCATGATTTTTTTTTTTTAGCAGTGATGAGATCCCACACGTGATTTCAGTACTTTCAAAAGAATGAAGGGTGGAGAATAAGGAAAATCGGGGTAGATAAATCTTTTAAGAATGTGATAAAAATTTAGATTTAAATGCTGATTTAAAAAGTGGAGAAGAGCCAACAGAAGATATTTCTGAAAAGGCAAGAAGTTAACACAGAGAGTCCAGTTTCAAGAAGGATGGAGTAATCAATAATATCCAGTGCAGCAGTGCAGTGCTGTAATGTTGACTGAGAAAATGCACATTGGATTTGGCTATTCTCAGCAACTCTTGTGAGCCAGCAACTCTTCCTGTAGGTAGAGCACTGTCTTACTGAGAGCGAATATGCTATGATCAAACACCACTTTTTTATTTTTCTGCCAACAGTCTTGTTTTTCATTGTTTTCCTGAACACTGCTTCATTTGGGCTAGTAAGTGCATAAAATAACAAGAACCTGAATCAGAGTAATGACCTTGATAATAGATGGTAAGATAAATACCAGACTTCTTCTGCTATAGCACCCTTATAATTCAACAGTTGTCCCAGCAATGAGAAAAAAGTAACCAAGACAAGTCTGTGACATGACAAAAAGTCTGAAGGATATGTAAAAAAACAACTAAGAATGTTTCCTCTAAAACAAGCATCTAAGATTAAGTTATGGTCAGTGGGAGCTTTAGTTTTACTGAAAGTTAAAATTTTTCTTTTTAACAGAGGAATATTTTCAGATGTTGATTTGAATGGAGATCAGAATATTACCAAAAGCCAGCTATGCAAAGATCTGGTGAAAAGACATTGCCACCCAGATGAGAGTATGGGCTAAGGCCCTAAGAAAGAAATGACTGTTTACTCAGTGCTGGAAGAATATCAGGAGCCCAGTGAACAAAGGCGTTACAAGATGAGGTCTAATACCTGAATAGAATTAGTAGAGCCTTGCAGGTCTTGGTAAGAATTTGGTGGTATATTGGTACCAGTAAAAATGAAGAAAAGGTAATATTTAAGGTACTCCAAGTGAACATTAGCTGTCAGTGATGCATATGTGTGAAGAGCTAAGCATGACCAGACTTATATATACTCAAATATAATTTGCCTACTGTTATTTATTGAAATCATTTGCCAAATTGTTTAGATGTTGAATAAGTAAGTGTTCATGATACAGAGCAGTAGGTCTCAACCTTTCTAATGCTGTGACCCTGCAATACAGTTCCTCATATTGCGGTGACCCCAAACCAAAAAATAATTTTGGTGGCTACTTCAAAACTGTAATTTTGCTACAGTTATTTGGAATGGCTTTAGGCAACCCCTGTGTTTCGGTTGTTTGACCCCCGCCAAGGTCGCCACCCACAGGTTAAGAACTGCTGATATAGAGGCTTCAGTTTAGTAAGGAACTGGTAAGCAATTTCAGCAACTCACAGTCCATTGCAGTTCTTTAAAATAGTGAAACTCATCCTAAACATCACAGCAACAAGGAAGGAATGACTAGCTTTTGTGTAAACAGCAGTTGGAAAAAATATATGTCAAAAAGTGCCTGTGACTTCAAGAAATGTAAAGAATGTTTGCCAATTTTAAATACCTACATCACCACAGGTAAGTATTTTATTTTGTGCACAGTAAATAGGAAGTATATGTATCATTGTATATCTAGGTGCACAAGTAATAGTTTGCCTAGCCATAATCTTTAAGGTATCTTTTACAGAATATTTAAAATGTTTATATGTTTAAAGAGACAGACATAATGATAGTTTGTATTTATGTATTGATTTCTAGTTTATTATACTGCTATCCACAGAAAATCAGTTTGTATCTTCAGAAACAACTCTTTAAAATAGGTAACATGATTGGAATTTTTGGAAGGTCAGTGTTATTTTAGAGGTGAGGAAACTAAGGATCTCCAGTGCACAATCATGGATTCACAGCTTCTGACTTTATTTATTTTGCCTTCACATTTCATGCTGACTCAAAAGGTGAATGAAACTACAAACTTAAAAGAGGATCTAAAATATGTATTTTTACTAAAACAGTAAAAATTTAAAAATATGTGTATGTCTTTTTCCCTTCTCACTGTTTCTTACGATTGACCCTCTATCTGAAGGCTCACCTGATACATTTTTCAGCAGTGCTGTAAAGAGATAGGAAAGATAAAAGTTTTTATTAACACCAAAACCATGGAAAGGATAGAGGGTGGATGGATCAGGTGGATGCCCTGGCCTGAGACAAAGAAAACAGGCTTTTATGGACTTTTGCTAGGGGTGGAGTTTGAGGGGAATGTCTTGAAATATCTGAGGAGCTGATTGGGATCTTTGGTAGTGGGAAAGGCTAAAGGATATTACAGTGGGGAGGTAGTCTCTGGGAAGTTAAGCTATTGTTTTAAGGGCTTCAGCATATTAAATGACCACCATAATAATTCAGCTATTCATACTAAGGCCAGAACCTATCATGCACATCATAGGACAGTGATGGTGAATCTTTTAGAATTTTCAGTGATTACACATGCCATAGGTTTACCATCACTGTCTTTGGATTTAAATAATACCAGATAAAAACGTTCAAGCAAAAGAAATGGAGCTATACAAAATATAGAAATTTGTCACTATTCCATAAATATTAGTTCAGTATTCAATACAATGTAGCATTTACATTGTGTTAAGCACAGTCAGTAGTGTAGAGGTGACTTAAAATATATGGAAAAATGTATATAGGTTATATGTAAATACTACCTTTTGAACATCTGTAGATGTTGGTACTGGGGAACGGGGTTCCTGGAACCCCTGTCCCTTGAGATATTGAAGAAAGTCTATTTACATTTTAGTTACTGGTGCCTTGAAAGAGATGAGACTGATATGGAGACAAAAGAAGTTGTACAACTTTGGCTAGGAGAATAAAGTTTACTTTTGTTTATTTTTTGAAGAGTGCTGTTTTCTTAGTAATTTCTTTTTCTTGGCTGCTCTGTATATTTAAGGTACTCCAAGTGAAGTTTTAAAATACATAATTTATTTTACTGCCAAGAGATACAGGTTTGTTTCTGCTTGCATATTTTATCCTTTATTGCTACCAACTCAGTGGAGACTAGTGGTAACAATAGCTAATCTATAATCAGCAATACCTGTGCCATGAACTGTAATAAGAGATATTTAAGTATTTAGTCCTTACATCAGCTCTGAGGTGGGAGCATTCCTTCACACATTGACTTTTCTTAAAAAACCATTTACATACTTGACATTCCTGCACCTAGTGAGAATGAGAATTATGTGGAAAAAAGACTATAAGGCCAGTGTTGTAGTTCAAGATAAGACAGTTGAATAGATAACTTTTTAGTTATATTATGCATTATGACATTTTTCCCTGAGTGAAGCTGAAGCTGAGAGGTGAAGTCTTAGCTATAAATCATGAGTGAATAAAGTAATGATACCATGGATGTCTTTATTATAGTGACAGTATGTAGCATTCATTGATTGTTTTGCATTTTAACTTTTTTTTTTTTTTTTTTTTTTTTTTTTTTTTTTTTTTTTTTTTTTTTTTTTTTTTTTTTTTTTTTTTTTTTTTTTTTTTTTTTTTTTTTTTTTTTTTTTTTTTTTTTTTTTTTTTTTTTTTTTTTTTTTTTTTTTTTTTTT